>SMDT01002350.1:0-37500 GCA_005392925.1 Aquilaria sinensis
CCGGGCATATCCTTCGAAGAGTAAGCAACTAGATCTTTGTTCATTAATAGAAGGGATACAAGTTTTTCCTTATCAACTTTGGCCAATTTTTTCCCTATTCGGGTACTTCGGCTAGGGACAAGTTCTACGTCCTCTATTTCTATTTTTTCAAGATCACTCCTTTCCATTTTTTTTGCATCTTCAGTAGTCACGCTATTCTTTACCAAATTCTGTGTATGAACTTTTGCCAAATTCTATCTTGCTTTGACAAACACTTTCCTTACTTCGGCTTGATCAAAGAATTTTTCTACTTCACCCTCCATTGCCTCAAATGTGATAGTCAGATTTTTCATGTCTCGTCGAATGTGAAGGTTGCCTTGCATCTATCTTTTGAGGATGGCATTATATAAAGATGGGACATCTATGATGATGAACCTTGTCATAGTAGAAGAAAAGAATTCTTCCTTGGTTTGGCCCTCTAGCGTCCAAAATGCACCTAACCTAGTTTCACCATCATAACTTGTGTAGCCAAAGCTAGATGATAACCACAAATGTTGGTTAGCACTAGCTACCCTAGTGTTGGGTTTTGGGAGCCAAACAGCACAGCGGAATTTTAACCGAAACCCTCCAGGATCCAAGTGAAACGGGGTAAACCGGGTGTTCAAAAATTTTCATACCTAATTTTCGGTTGAGATCTCTCACTCAACTGTAGAGTCGAATCACATAACCTGAACAGTTGACGCGTTCAAGTTCTCTATGGTATCCACACGAGCCTTTCGGGATCACCACGCTTCCCACCCACGTCCCTGCAGATGCGTTTCTCTTGCGCTCACAGTGCTAGCTTCCGTCCCCCAAGGAATTGCAAGAGAAGAGTGCGACTGTCCTTTTGGGAGGCTAGGGCAAGGAGACCTTGCGAATTTCTCACTTAAAAGAAAGTTGTATTTATAGTGAGACTCAACTTCCAGGCCTAATGGGGTTTCAAAGCCCTAATCCCCAATTAGGATTAATAATTTGGGCTTAAATAATGGCAACAACTCTTGGGCCCATATATTAATATGAAATTAAAGTGAAACCATAACCCAAATAATTAGCCCATGCACTCTAATGATCCAATTGGCTTTATGTGTGTGACCCAATAGGCTCTTATCACATTGGCAATGATCATAAATCACATTTATGATCATAAGCAATGAGCGGTGTCTAGAAACACATCATTTGCTACCCAAGTGACAAGATTGTCGATGATTCGACTAAACCTTTATGATCATCACCGATATATGCCATTTTCCCTTTGTCCAAGATATCAAGAACCAAGCACGAGACATGGAAAAATGTGTCACTCTTCGTATAGCCCCAATCTTTTTGGTCTTTTCTTGATTACCGAGTAGACTAACTTAAACTGATGACATTGATATCGCATATCAACTCATCCGAGCATGGCCATGCATTTTTCTAAGTCTCACTCTATCAAGGGGCCCGAAGATATCGCTCCCATTACATAGGAGGGACAAATCCCCATCTTGATCATACAAATCCCTATTCCCTCCGCATGATATGTGACATATCCAATGACCTCCTTCAAGTTCACTCAGTTACGAGCAACAAAGAGAAGTATCAAAGTATGTGACTCACATGTAGGGAACCTTGATGATCTTAGGTCGAAGGACTACATATACCATGATCACTATGAGAATCACTTATGACACTCATATAACAATCCATGTAGTGTTCTCATGGTGGGTCGGTCCAGTACACTAAAGTTTCTCCAACTTGTACCCATATGTAGACTACATATCTCATATTAGTCTCCACATATGCTAGTCGTTATGTATTATTGCAACCCGCTCCACAATAAATACTAGACCAGGGACTTTTAAGAATATCATTATTTCTAGGGTTACAATTATGTTTGTTAAAGTTTCGCAGGAACAAAACAACAAACATAATTGCTTTGGATTAATGCCTTTAATAAAATATCATGACTCAATGTGCAAAAATACAATCATATCATGATTGGCTTTTGGGCACGACACTAACACCTAGCACGTGGATCACAACTTAGATCTTAGTCCTTAGCCTCTAATGTCTATGAACTAGGCTCTAATACCAAACCAACATGGCCCCTCATAGCCCTGCCCAGGAAGCCAACAAGAACAAGTCTCATGTTGGTTGCAATTGGCTAATTAGTTATGTACACCTTGATCTAAACTTCATGCCACTAGTTATTTAACCTAAGAATGCAATTATGCATGCAAGAGTTGCTTTGACTTGAGCAAGTATAAAATCGTAAAACATTTATGTAGCCTAGGCAATTCTATAAAAACCAATGTTCAGATAGTCAAAGCATACAAAACGTTTATAGCATCAACATGCATCCTACACATAATTAACCATGTGTGGGCATTTAAACAATCATGGACTATGCCTACACCCAAAGGCAACCATAGAGTCCATAATGATGCCCAGTGGCATCTTCATTGTGCGACATGCTGGCCTAAAGGGGAGACTTCTGATGAGAAGAAATCTACAAGATTTTGAAGAATGTGGGTTAGTAGCTATCTGGAGTGTATTTTTAAGGGAGAAGCCTCTAACGCCCAAGTCAGTACACAGGAGATAAGTTTCTTGAGAGCAATGAGTAAGGAAGAGAGAAAGTCCTATTGTTCTTACCAAGGAGCCTCCCAAGTACTTATAAGAGGGTGGAGGGAAGAGGCCATTTTGCACAGCATATCCAGATCGTGACACGTGTTCGGCTAGATCTGGTCTGTACCTTCAGAGGTAGGTATCTCCAACTAGCCGTAGGTAGTTCCGCCCAGAGGGTAGGGGCATGTGCAAGGCCTCTTTGTCAGAGGTTCCTTAACCATATTAATTGTTTCTTCATATGGCCCCTTCGAAGGTGTGAGACCCCTTTGGGCATAATTTATCCCCGAGGGCTACTGGGGAAGGCCCTTTGAAATAGCGAACAATCTTCAGGAGATTTTTCCTCTGCCGATGATGGCATGTTTATTTTTTTGAGGTTGGTAGCTTCACAAATTAGAAGGTGACAAGGACCCCTTTTTTCCTGAAGTTGGTCATATAACTTTCTGACGGTGCTATGGAGAATCCCCCGAGGTTGGGGCAATGGTGCTTCCAAGGGTGGTGTCAAGCTAGCAAATTAGGAGGCCTCGTGGATGATAGCCTTTCAGCTATCACATGCCCCCCTCGGAGAAGCCAAAGTTGTATCTTCAGGATTGATCATTTAGGAGTATGTAATAAATAGCTGAAGTTGTCCCTTGGCCGAAAGAACTTACTCTTGCTAGCTTCTCGGGCCAACGGCCCACTTTTTCACCAAAGTTGCATTCTTGGCATTATCCAAGGCTCTTTACTGCATTTTTTTTTACCAGTTTTGAGCCCTTAATGAGGATATCACTTTGAACAAGTTTCTTACTTTTTGGTGAGGTCACACCTTCAGAAATTAAGGAGCTATTTCATGTCCTCAGACTAAATTCTCCATCTAACCAAAGTTACATCTTCAGAAATGAGGAGCTATAATCTCCTCAATGTTTTTCATTCCTGCCTTCTGCTCAGTGAACCGTCCTATCTTCTAACTAGGTAGTTGTGTCACTTTGGGTTAAGCAATATAGGCCTACTAGTGTTAGAAGGCATGCCCTTGATTCTCGCATCACGTGACACATGTCATTGGATTATAGGTGATCAGTGGCATCCGTTACGTCAGTTCTGTCCCTTCGTTTATGAAGTGTCATTATGGCAACATTTCACCTGCCTCCTTCGGTCTATATAAAGCCTTTTCTCTCTAGGGTTTCCTCACTCTTCTACTTTTATTCTTTTTGCTCTTGGACTCTCTCTCATTCTCCAGCTTTTCTTACGATCGTGCCAGGTGATGCCCAGCGGCATCTTCGTTGGAAGACATGGTGACTTCGGGAGGGACTTCCTGAGACGGAGAACATCTGGTGCAAAGGTTTCCCAGAGGGGTGTGCCAGTAAAACTCATAAAAAAGGGTCAGGAGGTCCCCGGGATCTTTTTTCGGGGAGGAGCCTCCGACGCCCAAGTCAGTGTCCTGAGAGGTGAAAGAAGTGGAGCACTAAAAGGTTTAGTGGCATTGCCTGTTTGTATTTCCTCAGGGGGAGAGGGTCGGATCGGGGATCCCTTTGTCAGGGCTTGTTCCGTGGTATTTATAGGAGTTCCCAACCCGTTCAGATCATGACACGTGTTCGGTCGGATGTTATCTGTGTTTCCGGGCGTAGGGGACAAGTAGCCGTTTGCAGGCTCCTTGAGCCTTGAGCTGAGACAGGTCGTGACAAGACCTGGACGGCGTCGGCATGTCAGACCGCCATTTGGGGCGGCGTGTAACGCCTGTGGGTGACATGTCAGAGGCTCCTTAAATGCTCATGCCATACTCCCGAGGTCCTCTGGGTGAGGTCGTTCTTTGGTACGGATGACCTTCTTCGGTAGTTATGCTTGTAGTTCGGGAAGTCCCCTGGTTCGAGGGTTCCGCCTTTGGGGAAGTTCTCTCCTGCTTGCAATAGTTGGTTCTTTATCCCCGAAGGCGATCGCTTGGTCCCCCGAGGGAGTCGGCGATACCTTTGAAATGCCTAGCGTTTTAGCCAAACTCCCGACTTCATGGTATCTGACTTTGCTCCTTCCGAGGTCAATGATAGTGCCTCTTTCTAATGACGCTAGGCTTCCTGACCATGTTTTCCTCAGGAAGTATGTACTGAGAAAGGCGATAGCCCTTCGGCTATCACAGGCCCCCTTCCGAAAAGCCGAAGTGGGAACTTTGGTTTGTCGGCTTTCGCAGGGCATCCTTCGGGACCTCGGGTGTAATACCTATGCCGAAGATGTACCTTTCGTCCGAAGACATGGGCTGTTCGGTTACGGCCCGTCCTTTGGTGTCTTCGAGGTCACCCACTTCTCTCATTTTGCAGGGCTGCGTAACGTCTCGTCTGGTAACCAGGCGTGTCAATCTGGAGAGGCACGCCCAGGGTCTAGGGATGTCAGAAAGCGTATCCCTCTTTTGGCGTGATGGCTGACACGTGGCAGCTTGTTATTGGCGGGGACTGCGTTGGATACAGCAGGCGCCCCTTTTCATGTGCAATGAGCGGTTATGGCGACTGTTCGTCTTTGTGGAGTACTTTATGATGCCGGTTCGCCTACCCTCCTCGGCCTATATATACCTCTGTTCCGTCATAACCTCCTTTTTCTTCTGCTTTTGCTTTCAACTGCTTTCACGTTTTCTCCTGCTTTTTGCGGCGATCCTCTTTGACAGAGTGTTTTCTGGCAACCTTTCATGACGACGTCTTCAAATCCAGATTTTGGCAAAACATTTGGTGGGTTTTAACTTCCAGAGTTTTTTTGTTATGCACCTCCTGAGTGCTTGGCTTAGGCCAAGGAGAGCAAAGGAAAATAAGAGAAAACATAAAGGGAGAGTAAGAGGAACTATGGAGTCTAGTACAGTGGTCTATGTGTAAAGCTAGAGACTGTAGGGCTTAATTGTACATAAGAACTATACTAGGGAAAAACAGACAGAAAACAGAGAAAGGGGATTAAATTGTACACTGAGATGAGTGCCACAATTAAATCTACAAACTCAAAGTTGGCATTTTCGGCCATGCAAGTTTTTATGGTGACTAGTGCAAGACTAGACCAAATTTGGTGGACAACCATGATTACTAGTCAAATCTTGTCTACGACTAAAGTACTATTCACTAGTTACTAGTTAAACTAATTAGCCTTTATTCTAGTTACATGGCCGGTTATGCATGGGTGTGTACGATAGCTTGGTACTTGTGTTTGCTACTTGCTTGGCATTATGGGCCATGTTTAGACTTAAGTGTCCATTTAGACACAAGTTTTAGTGGCGGCATTGTGGACTTGTGAAATGGAAGGCTACCTTGCACCATGCAAATTAATTGAAGGCAAAGTTAGCATTTTAGCCACTAATGTACTTGTATCGTTCGGCTGAAACCAAGTCAAAGCCATTTGTTCTATTTTCGGGCTTCCTTTGTTCTTGTCTTGGCCGAGTGCGTTCTTGAGAGCTCATCCAAGATTTGCTCTTGAACTCAAGACATCTTGAAGGCATTAGTGAATTCAAGCTTGAAGAAGGTTGTTTCGGCCTTTGCTTGCTTGGAATCAAGCTTGTTCTTAGAGATTCAAGGAAGGTCGAGCCTATTTCGAGCTAGGGTTAAGGTAATCCTTGATAATTCCCTTGAATCCATGGTATTTTCTTCCATGAACAAGGATATTGAGTGCTCAAACGTTGTTAAGTTAAGTGAATTGAGCATTTGAGATGTTATTGTGGAAACCTAGTTATGGCCGAAAGGATTAATTGTTAGAACTTGATGTTCTTTGTTGCGTACATGGAAATTAGTCCATGATTAAGGCTAATTGGTACCTATGTGATCTTATACTAGGTTGTTTTGAGCAAGTAACATCAATGTGTGCAAGTTAGCATTTGGCCAAAAGGTTCATTTTTGAGGTAATTCATGTTCTTCTTTTGATTACATGGCATTGATGCCATGGGCATTGGTTAATGATGATTTGGTGAATGTATGTTGGACTGAATGGGTGAAGAACATTAGTGGTTGGCATTAAGCTTTGTGGCCGAGAGCTTAGAGTAATGTAAATGGGTACTCATTACTTGAATACATGGTATTGGTGCCATGAACAATGAACATTGGTGACTTGGTGTTTGTGTGTGAGCTAATTTGATAAAGAACACTAATGTGTGAATATGGGCATTTTGGCCGAAAGCTTGAATTAGTATATAATGGTGTATTTCACTTGGTTACATGGTAATAATGCCATGAGTGGCGTTCATTTTGATTAGTTGATCATGTAGTGACTTAGAAGGATGGATAGTATAAATATATGGAAGTGGGCATTATGGCCGAGAGCATAAGTTTGTGTATCTTAGTGTTCTTCATGTAAGTCATGGTAGTTTAGTCCATGATTGTGTGTTGTTGATGCCTATGTGTTGTTATGGTAGGCATTGTGGTTGAAGAACACTTGGGCAATTGAAGCTTGGTTGTGACCGAAAGCTCTTGAGGTAGGGTTCACTAACACTTGATGTTGCTTGGTAATGTGCCATGGTTCAAGTGTTTAGAGTGGCTAAGTGATGGTTAAAAATTGCCAAATGACCTTAGTTGCTTGATGGGCTTTAAAGGTTTCACTCGGTTGAAATGTTAATTAGCTAATTGACTAATGTACATGTACTAGAAATGCAAGTAAATGTGGCCTATTTGCTTGGCATTTTGGAGCTCTAAGTGTAAGTAAGTTGTTGTTGGTGAATTGTGTGCATGGTGCACATGGGTACATGTATGGTTCTTTATGGCCGAGAGCATTCTAGTGGTGTGTGTGTGTGCACTGTGTGCTTTGGTGCTTGTAATGTGCTTGCTAACCCCTCTATATTTATATTGTGAATTATGTGCCATGGTTTCTTTGTCTTTGTGTCTGTTTTGCAGGTAAAGCAAACTAAGGGGAGGTTAAGCTTGAGTGAATACTCAGCTTAACTAAATAGACTCATTTTGAGTTGTATATGTATATAAGTGAATCCTACTGAGTTATACTCACTGCCCATCATTTTATTTCAGGCAAGGATATTCGGCCTGAGTAGTGCTAAGCTGCTTTGTGTTTGTGCTTAGTGTTTGCTTGCTTAGTTTCCAAGGTATGTGCCAATGTGTGCTTGGCTTATTACTTTTGGGTTCATTACAAGTCTTATTTATTGTTGGCCGAGACTTATGGACTAAGATTGCAGGCTTGTAGAGTGGGAACCTGTCTAGGAGAGCATGGATACTTGGACTTTAGCTCTGATTGTGGTTTTTACCTTTATGACCATGAATATGGCCATAGGCTTGGTGCTGCAGTGTGTACTTCTGTATGGGATTCTCAAGGTTCTGTTTGACCATTAGTAGATATGGTCTTGGTTTGTATGTAAACTTGGCATGAATAGTTGGGGATCATGGCATGTATGTAGCCATGTTTAGTTGCTAGGTAGACTACCATTTTGGAGTGTATATATATATGTGTAGTCTCTTATGCCTAGACTGATGTTGGTTTTGTGTGTTTGTATGGCAAGTTATATATGAGCTGATGGATGGCTTTATGCTTGCATATGTGTGCTGAATATTATGAGCCAAGGTTTGGCACTTTGATGTGAATAGCATGGGCCTAAGCTTATGAAAATGTGGTGCACTACTAAATATGTGTTTACTCGGCCGAGAGCATCATGTACATATCAACTTGTGGTTTTCAAAATCCAAACCAATATTGTGGGCTTCTTGGTTGCCATATAGGTAGTACACTTGATTGCACACCATGTATGCACTTAAAATTGTATTAAGTGTTGCCTTGCTTGGTATGCAAGAAATCAATCAAAACCTTGCTTGTTGTGAAACTTAGTGGTTTTGGGCCTTGCCTTGCTGCAAGTTTATTGGAATTGTTTTAAAAGCCACCTGGGCCACCTCCCAAGGCTCTCAACTTAAGAAAATAAGACTTAAAAGTTGCCATTGCTTGCTTGGCCGAAAGCTAGAAACTTAGTTTTGGAGTTGGGCTTGTGAGTTAATTTAGAAACTTATAGGCCAGGGCCTGAGTGAGGTGTGACACTTTTGCTTTTTAAGCTTTCCCGAAGTCGGTTTTTTTGGCCTTTTTCCGAAATCGCATTTCAGTCGACCATGCTTATTCCCGAGAGCTGGCAACCTCTTTTGGCCCACCCTTGCTGCACCACTTCTAAAAAATTAGAAAGATGGAAGACCAAATTCTTTCTTCCCTCGTATGCCATTACAAGGTTGCCACGTTCTGACCAATTTAGCTTTTCGAACCATGGCAACGAGGTTACCGTTTTTCAAGCCCAACTGAAGGCCGGACTTCAGTACCCTCCTCCGAAGATGATTTGTGACTTTTGCCAATTCCATGGCATTGCCATAAACCAACTTCCGCCGAACTCCTATTGCTACTTCAATGCCTTCCTCTATATGTGCGGCGTTTTCAAAATAGAGCCCCACTTTATTCTTTTCATGCAGTACTATAAGCTCTTTGTGGTCCCGAAGGGTGGCTTTTACTTCATGCTACCTCGGGGATCAGGGAGCAAAAAGTATATGTTCACCTTTGCCACCAAGGACAGCTGGCGAGGGTGGCAACAAAAGTTTTTCTTTCTGAAGATGGAGGAGGCCTGGTCGCACGTGCCGACCAAGTGGGCTCGGGGAAGGCTGGAGATGGACGTCGTTGATCCGAGGATAATGCTGACTCCTGAGTTGGCATCCATATTCGCGGACTTCGACAAACGGATCCGAGCAGTCTCCGACTGGGATTCCGAGGTCCCTTCGCGCCCCCTTTACCCCTTCCCCATCAATTGGAAACTGATGACCGAGGAGGTTCTTCGGGAACTAGGGGTGGTGAAGGAGCACAAGACGGACCTCGGGATGCCGGCTCCTGCTATCGCTGGGAAAGACTCTTGGTTGGTGCAACTCCTTAGGGAGGAAGTCACTTATGAGTCCTTTTTTTGAGAGTAAGTTATCTCAGGGTTCTTTTGTTATAGTTTTACCTTGGACTCACACTGATGTTTCCTTTCTTTTTCAGAGATGGGCGACGACTCCGCTGCCTACTACAAGTCCCTTTTCCTCGGTCAAGCCGAGAAGGGCGAGCAGACGAAGAAGGCCGTCTCCCGAAGGCAGAAATCATCTGGGGCTGGGCCATCCATGGCCAAACGGGCAAAAAAAGATGCGCCTCCTCCTCAGGCGGAAATTGCCGAGGAGGCGCGCAAAGAGTCGGATGCTACTGCTGCTGTTCCGCTGGCCGAGGTTGCCGCTGCCGCCCCTTCTCGGAGTCCCTCTTCCTCGGTGGCTCTTCTGGACGCCTTGGTGGAAGTCCCTTCTGCCAAGGAGCGTCGTAAAGGTAAAGGTAAGGAGATTCCTGCCGAGGAGGTCCGGGACTCCGACGATGACGTCGCGGAGGTGCCGCTAGGTTCATTTTTTTTAGACAAGTTGTGGTACCTTTATTTCTTTAAGGGTTCCTTGTCTTGATAAATTTCTTGCTTTGTCCTGCAGGGGAGCTGCTATACCCGGATTGGGCAGCCGAGCACGCCCGGAAATGGGCTCTTCGGGATGCCCATGTCCCGAAGGGGAAGATCCCGAGGGAGCCCTTTTGGTCGTTTACGGAGGACATGAACTTGTACTCCGGCGACTGCCCGTACATGGCCAACCAAATCTCGAGGGGGATCCTCACCGAGGCCTCCTTCAGGGCCATTTCCGAAGCGTGCCCGAGCGATGAGTCCCTCGCTGCCAAGGTTTCCGAGCACGCTGCCCAGGTATACTTCAGGCCTTTGTTTTGTTTCCCTTTGATTTCTTCTAAGTGTTTGGCCCACTCTTTGCCTTACTAACTTTTGCTCTTACTTCTTTGCAGCTGCTGGGGTACACCGGCCTCCTCAGGGTCCGGGTGGCGAAGGAAGCGGCGTTCCGAGTCTCGGCCTTAGATCTCATAGAAAAATCTAAGGCCAAGTGCTCTGAATTGGCTGCCAAGAACACGGAGATGGCTCAAGCTGCGAAGATGGAGGTCGCTGCCATTCGGGAGGAGTTCGCGAAGGAGAAGGAGGAACTTTTGAAGGACTCCTCCCAGAAGATTTCTGACCTCGGTGCCAAGGTGGCGGAGCTGACCTCGGCGAACGAATCATATCAAAAGGAGAAGTCAAATTCTGAGGCTCTCCTGGCGAGGGTGCTTGCCGAGAAGGCCGAGCTCCAGGCCGAGGTCGAGTCTTTGAAGAAGGAGCCAAAGAAGAAGAAGACGAAGGCACTGAGGAAGGAGATTGCCGATCTGGAGAGGGAACGTGATGAGCTGGCGGTCGAGAAGAAGAAAGCCGACGAAATGACCAAGGTCGATTTTCAAGACGGCTTCTGCCTCGTTCGTCACCAAGTGCTTCAGAGGTTCCCAGATCTGGACCTCTCTTTTTTGGAGGCCCTAAACATTCCCGAGGGGCCTCGGTGGTCTTGGTCGAAAATCGAGCACCTGAACTTGCCCCTTTCTTTCCCGGCGCCGAAGGTGGTGGAAAAGGACGCAGGAGCTGGTGGCTCCCGAGACGCCGAGATTCCTTAGTTTGTTTTAGGGTCCTTTGCCTTCTTTTTCTTCTTTTGGCGAGCTTTCTTCTTTGTAAGCAGATTCATCTCAATAAAGACTCTTTCTTAAAAATTTTGGCTAAGTCTTTTTGTAAGATTTTTCATTTTCCATTGTCCCGAACATGTTCGCTCAAGAGACTTCGGAAAATACGGCGATCTTCTTCGCGAAATTCTGACTTGTACAACTTATGCTCAAGAATTTTGGCTAAGTCTTTTGCGAGATTTTTCATTTTCCATTGTCCCGAACACGTTTGCTCAAGGGACTTCGGAAAATCATATCTTCGCTTATGTCAGCGGTCACCTTCGCGAGATTCAGACTTGTATAACTCATGCTCAAGATTTTTGGCTAAGGAGCTTTTGTACTTAGAAATTTTTCTGTACAATACAATCTTCTCACCGAAATCTTAAGCATAGAATTTTCTCAAGGCGTCCGAATGCCATGTATTTTTTAACTCTATGCCTCCGGCATCGCCGAGCTTGTAAACCCCTTTTCGCACTTCGGCAAGTACCAGATAAGGTCCTTCCCAATTTGCGCGAAGTACCCCGTGGGATGGCCTTCGGGGTCCAAATTCAGCCTTTCGGAGAACGAGGTCTCCTTTCTTTATTCCTTTTGGCCTGGCGCGCAAGTTTATAGCCGCGGCCACTCTTTGCTGAAAAGCTTTTCTCCTCAGCTCGGCTATTTCTCTGTGTTCGCCGACGAGGTCAAGCTTGGTTCTCAGGCCGAGGTCATTTCCCCTTTCATCGAACACTTGCACTCGCACCGATGGCTGCACTACCTCGACTGGGATGATAGCCTCTGTACCGAAAACAAGTGAAAAAGGTGTTTCCCCTGTGGCTCTTCGGGGTGTTGTTCGGTAGCTCCATAACACACTTGGGAGCTCTCCCGGCCATTTCCCTTTTGCTTCCCCCAGTCTCTTTTTCAGACCATCTTTGATAGTCCTGTTGGATACTTCTACTTGCCCATTGCTTTGGGGGTGAGCTACTGGGGCGAAGTGCATTTTTATTCCGAGGTTGTTGATAAATTCTTGGAACCCTTTGTCTGTAAACTGGGACCCATTGTCGGCTACTAGTACCCTCGGTATGCCAAATCTGCATACAATGTTCTTCCATACGAACTTTTGCATATCTTTTGCCGAGATAGTCGCCAAGGGTTCCGCCTCGACCCATTTAGAGAAATAGTCTACTGCAACTACGCAGAACTTCACGCCTCCAGGCGCTGTTGGGAGTGGCCCAATGAGGTCTATGCCCCAAACTGCGAAGGGCCAGGGATAGTCAGCCGAAGTTACCATTTCTGAGGGTGTCCTCTGGATACTTGCGTGTCTTTGGCAATTATCACATTTCCGGACGAACTGCCTAGCGTCCTTCCTTAGAGTAGGCCAAAAGTATCCTTGCCGAAGTATTACTGCTGCGAGGGCGTCAGTTCCAACGTGCGAACCACAAGCGCCTTCGTGAACTTCTTCGAGGATCATTTCAGTATCCTCTTCGCCAACACACCTCTGCAATGGATTTGCATATCCCTGCCGATATAATTCTTCGCCAATTAGGAAAAATCGACCGGAGCGTCTTCAAACTTTTGCAGCTTCGTGGGGTTCTTCGGGGAGCGCATTGGTTGCGAGATATCTTTTTATTGGGTCTTTCCAGCCTCTTCCCAAAGTTACTATGCCCAGCACTGCGATGTTCGGTTGATTTAGCACCTCAGTGCATGTTTTTGATTTCGCCAAGCAGTCTACTTCGGCGTTATCTCGTCGAGGTACGTTTTTGATTTGTACGGTGTCGAACTCTCGAATGAGCTCTGCTACCAGTTCATGGTATTTTACCAAGGTCGAGTCCTTCGCCCCATAATCCTCTGCCGTTTGCCGAACTACCAGCTGGGAATCACTGTGGGCTTTTAAGTTTCTTACACCAATTTTTCTAGCTAGGCGCAATCCTGCTATGAGAGCTTCATACTCGGCCACATTGTTGGTGACGTTGAAGCCGAACTCAATGGCCTTCATTACTTCTAGACCTTCGGGACCTCTGATAATTACCCCAGCTCCTTGATGTTTGGACCCGAGGCTCTGTCAACATATAAAGTCCATTCTGGCTCACTTTCGCCGGGATCCGGATGGCTATCCTCAGTGGTGGGTACTTCGGCAATGAAGTCTGCCAAAGGTTGAGCTTTTATGGCTTTCCGAGGTTCATAAGTGATGTCGTGCTCGCCAAGCTCTATACACCATTTGGAGAGCTTCCCTGAATGATCAACTTTTCTCATGACATCCTGCAGTGGTAGACTGCTTCGGACGACGATGGGGTGAGCCTGAAAATATGGTCGCAGCCTCCTCCCTGCCAGGACCAAGGCATATATAGCTTTTTGCAGCAAAGGATACCTGACCTCGGCGCCGTGCAGGGACTTGCTTACATAATAGACCGGCCACTGCTTCGGCCCTTCCTCTTTCACAAGGACCGAGCTTACTGCTTTTTCTGTGACGGTGAGGTATAATACGAGGGGTTCTCCCTCGCGAGGTTGTCGCAGAGTAGGCAGACTGGCTAAGTAAATTTTGAGTTCTTCCCAGGCCTTTTGGCAGTCTTCATTCCAAGGATGAGCATTGCCTCCGAGGTCGTCCTCCTTTTTTGCTGCCTTAGTGAGGACTTTGAAGAATGCTCGACACCGGTCTCCATATCTGGAAATAAACCTGCTAAGAGAGGTTATCCTTCCGGTGAGTCTCTGCACATCCTTTATTGTGGCAGGAGTTCGGAATTCGAGCAGAGCCTTAATTTTTTCTGGGTTAGCATCAATGCCTCTTTCTGATACCATGTACCCAAGAAACTTTCCCGAGGTCACTCCAAAGATACACTTTTCGGGATTAAGGCGAATCCCGAAGGTCCTGAGCTGGTGGAAAGTTTCCTTTAAATCTGCGACGTGGTCGGTGGGCAGCTTGCTTTTGACTATCATGTCATCGACATAGACTTCCATGTTCCTCCCTATTTGGTCACTAAAGACCTTGCTCATCAACCTCTGGTAGGTGGCTCCTGCATTCTTGAGTCCGAAGGGCATCCTGACGTAACAGTATGTTCCACCCTCGGTGATGAAGGCGGTCTTCTCCTCGTCTTCAGGGTCCATCCTTATTTGATGATATCCACTGAAGGCGTCTAGGAAACTTAGGAGCCCGTATTCGGCAGTTGAGTCTACCAATCGGTCTATTGATGGGAAAGGGTATGAGTCTTTTGGGCAAGCATCGTTCAAGTTTCTGAAGTCAATGCACATCCGGAGCTTACTGCTTCCTTCTTTTGTGGCGATTACCACATTGCTTAGCCATTCGGGGTACTTGACCTCCCTGATTACATCTGCCTCCAATAAGCGCTGGACTTCGGTTTTGATGAAGTTATTTTTATGGACTGAGATGCCTCGTTTCTTTTGCCGGACAGGTTTTGCTTCCGGACTTACTTTAAGGCTGTGCTGTACTATGCGAGGGTTCACCCCTGGCATATCTTTCGGCGAGTAGGCAAATAAGTCTTTATTCATCAGTAGAAAGGATACAAGTTTTTTCTTGTCACCTTCAGCCAAATTTTTCCCTATTCGGGTACTTCGGCCTGGGACAAGTTCTACTTCTTCCATTTCTACCTTCGCGGAACCTTCTGCCTCGCCCTTTTTTGGTTTTAAAGCCTCTGCCTCTACGGCTTGTGCGAAGTTGTTTGCTGGAGCTTTCCTCGCTTTGACGAACACCTTCCTTACCTCGCTCTGATCAATGAAGATCTCTGCGTCTCCATCCTTGGTGGCAAAAGTGGCAGTCAAGTATCTTACATCAGGGCGAATGTGCAGGTTTCCCTGTGTTTGCCTCCCAAGGATGGCGTTGTATGATGAAGGAACATCCATAACGATGAACCTTGTCATTGTGGAGGCGAATAACTCGGTTGTCCCGTCCACCGAAGTCCCTTTCATCATTAGGGGAAGATCGATCCATCCGAGAACAGGCAGTTCGGATGGTCCTACGCCGAAGGTGGGCGAAGTGACGGTCTTGAGATCACTGCGGGATATGCCCAAGTTTGGCAGCAAATGTGAAAACAGGACGTCGGCGTTTGATCCGTCGTCAAGCAAGACTCTCTTGACGTCCCAGTTTCCTATCCTCACCATGACCAACAGCGGATCGTCATGGGGAAAGACGACGGTGGAACCATCCTTGCGGGCCAGCTTCTTCGTCGGGCTCTGATACTCCATGACTGATATTTCTCTGGCCTTCCTCTTTCTTTCCGAGGATGGGAGTCCTGTCGTAATTGTTTGTATTACCCCCGCCGGAGGTGGAGGGCGCCTCTTCGGACTTCGGTTCCTCCGTCTGTCGGAGTCGTAGTCTTCGTCATCTGCCTTTCCTTCCTCCTCTTTCCTCCCCTTCGGGGAAGGCATTCGCAGATAACGTCGAAGTTGGCCCAGTTTTATCAGCGACTCTATGTACTTTTTCAATTGGAAGCAGTCTTCAGTGTCGTGGCCGTGGTCGCGGTGAAACTGGCAGAACTTCTTCATGTTCTTCTTGTTATCAGCGGTCATGGCCCTTGGCCGCTGAATCTGGGCTCCCTGCCTTTCCATTGTCATGAGGATGTTGGTCCTCGTGGTGTTCAGGGGCGTAAAGTTTGGGAGTTTCCTTCCCCGCATTCTCCGAGGTCGGCCTGCCTGGTCAGCTGGATATCGCGTTTGCTGGCTGGATCCTTCGGCGCGAGTGTGATCAGACTTCGGTCCGCCCATTCTCAGCTCTTCGGCTGTCATATGTTGTTCGGCCCTTCGGTAGAATTCACCAAGCGTGTCCGGAGGGTCCTTGGAAAATTCATAAAAGAGCTGTGAGTCCCTCCGAAGGCCCCGTGTCATGGCGAGGATGCGTATTTCGGGCCGAAAGTCTGGGACACTCAAGGCTTCTCTGTTAAACCTTTCGACATAGTCGCGGATGGTCTCTCCGTTTCTCTGCGCTATGTCGAACATCTGGACGGGCATCTTCGCCGTCGGCCGACTTCCAATGAATTGCTGCGTGAAGGCTGTAGATAACTCCTGGAACTCCCTGATGGTTCCTGGAGCCAATGAGTTGTACCACGCAGTTGCTGGCCCTGTGAGGGTGACCTCAAAACATTTGCACAAGGTAGCGTCGTCTGCACCGTGCATCATCATGCTGCGTCTGTACTTGGTTAGATGAGCCTGTGGATCAGTCCGGCCATCATAAGTTTCCAGCCGAGGTACCCGGAAGTCACCTGGCATGGCTGCCTCTACTATAGTTCGGGTGAACGGGGACTCATCCCCACAGAAGGTTTCAGACAGCCTGGCCCAGACCGGCTTGCGAGCTACTTGTTTTTCCACTCTGTCCAACCTCGCTAATATTTTCTCCATAAGGATCGTGGCACTAGGTTCTTCTTCTGGGAAGGGAGATTGCCGGCGCCTCTTCGGGGAGTGACTTCGGCGCTGAATGGATGGGGACTTCGCCTCAGGTGACGAGCTCCTTCGGTGTGGGATTTTGGGTCGCTTGGACCCAGCTCGTCCTGTAAGCCGTGCCCCGAGGGGCATATTTTCTGTTGAAGACTCCTCACGTGGGTCCCCGCTTCCCGAACTACGATGGACTGGTTTGGGGCTTCTTTCCCGAGGACGTGCTGGCGAGGGAGTCCTTTGGGCCTGAGTTTGTTGTGGCCACCTTCGGTCTATCTGCTGTGTCATTTCAGCCACAACAGAACGTTGAAAGTCGCGCAGGAAACTCATGGTTATGACCAGAGGACGCTCTTCCTCCGGCGTGGAAGTCCCTGGAAGGGTTTGCTCAGTAGCCGGTTGAGCTTCAGGCGCGGACGGGGACCTTGGGAGTCCCTTGTCCTTTGAACGCCGAGTTTCAACAACGGCGACCTGAGGGTGGTTTCCCACAGACGGCGCCAAATGATGCCCAGCAGCATCTTCGTTGGAAGACATCGTGACTTCGGGAGGGACTTCCTGAGAGGGAGAACGTCTGGAGCCTAGATTTCCCAGGGGAGTGTGCCTGTAAAACTCGTAAAAAAGGGTTATGAGGTCCCCGGGATCTTTTTCCGGGGAGGAGCCTCCGACGGCCAAGTCAGTGTCTTGAGAGGTGAAAGAAGGGGAGCACTAAGAGGTTTAGTGGCCTTGCCTATTTGTATTTTCTCAGGGGGAGAGGGGCGGATCGAGGTTCCCCCTGCCAGGGCCTGTTCCCTGGTATTTATAGGAGTTCCCAGCCCATTCAGATCATGACACGTGTTCGGTTGGATGTTCTTTGTGTTTCCGGGCGTAGGGGACAAGTAGCCGTTTGCAGGCTCCTTGAGCCTTGAGCCGAGACAGGTCGTGACAAGACCTGGACGGCGTCGGCGTGTCAGACCGCCGTTTGGGGCGGCGTGTAACGCCTGTGGGCGACATGTCAGAGGCTCCTTAAATGCTCACGCCGTACTCCCGAGGTCCTCTGGGCGAGGTCGTTCTTTGGTACGGATGACCTTCTTCGGTAGTTATGCTTGTAGTTCGGGAAGTCCCCTGGTTCGAGGGTTCCGCCTTCGGGGAAGTTCTCTCCTGCTTGCAATAGCTGGTTCTTTATCCCCGAAGGTGATCCGCTTGGTCCCCCGAGGGAGTCGGCGATACCTTTGAAATGCCTAGCATTTTAGCCGAAGTCCCGACTTCGTGGTATCTGACTTCACTCCTTCCGAGGTCAGTGATAGTGCCTCTTTCTGATGACGCCAGGCTTCTCGACCATGTTTTCGTCAGGAAGTATGTACTGAGAAAGGCAATAGCCCTTCGGCTATCACCAGGGGCAAAACATTTTCGAATGAGGTTTTGCAGCATTCTCCGAAGTTTCCATTTTCTTCCTGAATTAGCTAGGTTTATTTCCAAAGTTGTTCTTCTTCTTCCCATTTTTTTTCTCCATCTATTCGAGGTTAAGGTCTTATTCACTAAAGATGTCATCTGAACAAGCCACAGTTAGAGCTATTCTCGAGAGCCGGCTTTCTCTCAACTCCCAATTGAGCTGTGTGACATTGGAGAAGTTGGCAAAGTGGAGGCTCAAGTATTTTCTTCCTTCTTACTAAAAAATTAGGCTGCCTAGTCATAATGAACCGAGCTACCTTACTCTTCCAAAGGAGATCACCATCTTTAGTGCTCAATTAAAGGTGAGTGTTCACTATGTACAACCAAAGGTGGTTTTGGACTTTCGATAATTCCATGGCATAGCCATCAATTAGATGCCTCTAAACTCCTACGCCTACTTCAATGCCTTCCTATGCATCTGTGGAGTTTTAAAAATTTTCCCACATTTTGCCTTATTTCTCCAAAACTACAAACGTCACCCTATCCCAAAGGGGGGATTCTACTTCTTGCTCCCTCGAGGATCCAAGAGCAAGAAGTTTACTTTCACCTTCGGCACCAAAGACAGCTAGCAAGGGTGGCAAAAGAAGTACTTCTTCATGGAGATTGAGGAGAAGTGGTTAGATCTTCCTGATCAATCGGCTTTAGGTACCTTGGCCACTGATGTAGTAGACTTGAGGAAGCTATTAACTTAAGAACTGGAGTCTCAGTTTGAGGAGTTCAATAGCCGTATCCAGGCTGTCGCAGATTGGGATGCCGAGGTACCTCTGCGCTTTCTCTACCCCTTCCCCATTAGATAAAGCTTTATGACCAAGGAGGTTCTTCGGGAGCTTAGGGTGATCAAAGAACATGTCACCGATAAAGATATGCTGAAGCCATTGGTGGATTGGAATAAACCGTGGCTTGTTTTGGTCCTTTGGGGTGAGCTCTCCTATCATGGCCTCGTAAAGGGTAAGCTCTTCCTTAAAGCATGGAATTAGAATTTTTGATACTTGCACTGATATCTTTTTTTTTGCATAGATGGGTGAGAAGCCTGTAGCTTTTTACAAGAGCTTGTTCCTCGGCTAGGCCGAGAAAGGGGAGTAATAGAAGAAAAAGGTACCCAAGAGGAAGAAGGTGCTAGCTAGATCATCTTCAGCCCTGAAGTCAAAGAAAAATAAGGACGACTCCCTTCCCCATCCCCCTGAAGATCAAGGTGAGGCACTAGATCAGGCGACTGTGCATGCTGACCTACCCTCGGAGCCGGCCATCTACTCTACTCTTCGAAGTCCCAATGCTGCTGTCGAGACATCGAGGACTTCATTGGGGGAGATTTTAGCCAAAGAGGCTCAGGAGAGACGAAGAATTAAAGGCAAGGATATTCCAACCGAAGTGCTGGATGTCAACGAGTCTAAAGGAGAGGGCACTAAACTTCCCCCAGGTTTCCCTTTTAGCCATTCATCTATGACTTTGAGATTTTTGAGTACTTTAGACATCGTAGATGAATGGCTAAGAGATAATCTAATAACAAAACTTTTGCAAGACTTTGTAGAGGACAGGGCGCATTCAGTGTGGATGAGAGATAACCTTTGGTAGATGGCCAAGCGGGACTTGAAAATTCCAAAGGACAAGGTCTCGAGGGAGCCTTTCTGGACCTTCACCGAGGACATGGATCTGTTCTTCAAACATTGTCAAAACATGGTCCCTCAGATGGCGAGGGGCATCATGACTAATGCTACCTTCCAAAACTGATGGCCTGCGGCGGGTTCATCGTATGTCACTGTACGGGTAGGGCAGACTTCTGATGGAGGAGAACACTTTGGGAGGAGATTCCACAGTGGAGAGCACCTGAAATACTCTAGAAAATGCGGGTTAGGAGGTCCCCGGTGTGTATTCCCGGGGAAGAGCCTCTGACGCCCAAGTCAGTACTTTTAGATAACTGAATTATGTGCCCTTTTGCATATTTAAAGACAACTTTCTTCTTACCTCGCTAGGATGCTTTCTGGGTGTTTTATAAAGGAGGCGTACAGAAGCCATTCTCCTCTTGTGGTCGTCCCAGATTACGACACGTGTCCGGTGGGATGTGATCCCTGCTTTTCTGGGAACGAAAGGACGCTTATCTCAGCAAAAGTCGCCCGGTTGACAGCCTAGGCATTCTGAGAGTGTCATATCGAGGTGTCCCTCTGATGGCGTGCCCCAGTGACAGCGTGTCAGAATGTACTTGGGGGACGACTTTATGGGGAGATGTCGGAGGCTCCTTAAATGCTTTGTTCGTACCTTCCGAGGTTACTCTAACGTCTCGGGGAATATATTCCCCGAGGATGGTTCCTCCGAGGGGTACTTCTGTTTCCGAAGAGGGTCCGATCGCGCTACCGAGGTTGGTCCTACCATTTCCTAAGGAAGCGAATTCCCTACATTAGGCCAGGGGGATCGTTTATCCTTCTGACCTCGGCTGGCAGTTTCCCTCTGCCGAAGTCGGTGCTCCGTCAAGTCTGGGAGCTCGGCCAGGGATGGGCACCTCGGCTATCACATGCCCCCTCCTGGAGAGCCGGAGCGGGTGCTTCGGCTATGTTTTCGAGAAGGTCCTTTTGCCGATCTGGCGGCTGAAACTTTTCTTGGAAAGTTGCTTCGCTTCAGAAGTCGTCTCCTCGGAGCCGAGGTACCCTCCTCTAGTTTTCTTGATGTCCTCGGAATGTACGTTACTTTTTTCTTTTTGCTTTTTCTGCCGCGGGTCTATGAATCATCGCGTCCTTTGGCCAGGCGTGTCAGTCATGGGTAACCGTGTCACACCTCACTCAGGCCCTGGCCTAAAAGTTCCTAACTAGCTCACAAGCCCAACTTCATAATTAGGTTCCTAGCTCTCGGCCTAGCAATCAAAGGCAACTTTTAAGTCTTATTTTCTTAAGTTAAGAGGCCTGGGAGGTGGCCCAGGTGGCTTTAACAAAGGTCCATTAACAACTTGCAGCAAGGGCAAGGCCCAAAACCCCTAACTTGCACAACAAGCAAGGTTTCAAATAATAACTTGCATAACAAGCAAGGCAACACTTAAATGCAATTTAAGTGCATACATGGTGTGCATCAAATGTACTAACTATATGGCAACCAATAAGCCCACAAGGTTGGTTTAGATTTCTAAAAACCACAAGTGTTATAAGCATGGTGCTCTCGGCCAACTAAGGTACATATACTTGTGTACAACATTTTTCTGATGCAAAGCCCATACTAATCACATAAAGGTGCCAAACCTTGGCCCATAACATCCAGCATACATAACAAGCTTAATGCCATCCATAACCCATACATAACTTGGCATACAAAACCCATAAAGCATCATAAGTCTAGGTGTTAAAGACTACACATATTAACACAAAAAGGGTAGTCTACCTAGCAACCATAACATGGCTACACATGCCATGAAACCAAAAGTACTCATGCCAAGTTATTACATACCAAGGCCATACTCCTAATGGTCAAACAGAACCTTCAAAATCCCATATAGAAGTACACACTGCAGCACTAGACCTATGGCCATGTTCATGGTCATAAAGGTGAAAACCACAATCAGAGCTAAGGTCCAGGTATCCATGCTTCTCCTAGACAGTTCCCACTCTACAGCCTGCAAACTTAAATTGTAAGTCTCGGCCAACTAAGAATAAGACTTGTAATGAAACCAAATTACTAAGCCAAGCACTCATTGGCACATACCTTGTAAAACAAGCAAAGTTAGTGCAAACACAAGCAACAAGCTAGTAAACTCTACTCAGGCCGAATGTCCTTGCCTGAAAAATAAAGGATGGGCAGTGAGCATATAACTCAGTAGGATTCACCTTAAACATATACAACTCATATTGAGTCTATTTAGTTAAGCTGAGTAATCACTCAAAGCTTAACCTCCCATTAGATAGCTCAACCTGCAAAACAAACACCAAGACAAGAAAAACAGGCATATGCATATACAAGATGGGTAACTATGTCAAATAATTCATAAAGGGGTTAGCATGCACATAGAAACACCAAAGCACACAAGTACACACCCACACTCCACATTGTAGCTCTCGGCCATATAAGCCATACATGTACCCATGTGCATTTCTTGCACACAAACTCACCAATATACCATTCCATTTGGAGCTCCCAAAATGCCAAGCAAATAGGCCACATTTACTTGCATTTCTAGTACATGTACCCATAGTTAATTAGCTAATCAACAGAACAACCAAGTATAACCAATAAGCCCATCAAGTAACTAAGGTCATATGGCACATTTTACCATCACTTAGCCACTCTAGACACTTGAATCATGGTGTACATTACCAAGCAAAGTCAAGTGCCAGTGAACCCTACCTCAATAGCTCTCGGTCACACACAAGCTTTAAGTGTCCAAGTGTTCCTCAACCTCAATGCCTATCATAGTAAAACATAGGCATTAACACACAAACTCATGGATTAAACTACCATGATTCATATGAAGAACACTATGATATTCCCACACTTAAGCTTCTCGGCCAAAAGGCCCAATATATCCATACAAGTGCTGCCCATCATTCTAACATTCCATATGATGTTCTAGTCATCAATGTACATCATCCATGGCATCATTGCCAAGTAACCAAGTGAAATGCACTATGTTACCATAAACTAAGCTCTCGGCCAAAGTACACATTTTCACATATTTGTGTCATTCATCCAACTAACCCAAAACATGCTCAAGTGACCATCAAATGACAATGCTCATGGCACAATTACCATGTAACTCATTGAAGTACATCATGATATTCCAAATCAAGTTCTCGGCCAAAGTGCACACCTTCACATACATATGTTCTCTATCAACCAACTCCACACATACACATCAAAACATCAATAACTAATGTTTCATGGCAATATTACCATGTATTCCAACAATGGGCACTAAATTATGCCACTTCAAGCCCTCGGCCTTAAAGCTAACTTTCACATATCAATGTTCCTCATCATTCTACACTAACATATGACCATCAAGTCATCAACTAACATCACTCATGGCATTAATGCCATGTAAACACAAGAAGAACATGATTTACCTCAAAGTGCACTTTCGGCCAACACACTATCCTTCACAAACTTGGTGTCCTTCACCCCAACAACCTAACACAAGGTGAAATAATCATTAACAAGCATCACACATGGATTAATTTCCATGAATTCCAAGAAGAACACCAAGAACACTTGTTCATCACATTCGGCCAACATTCCACTTTCAAACCGAGACATACTTTGCTCATTTAGCTTAACATAACTTCAATTGAACACTTAAGTTCCTTGTACATGGAAGAACTACCATGAATTCAAGGAAACATTGAAGTTACCTCAAGAACCCTAGCTTGATTCCTTCTCGGCCTTGGCTTGATTCTTCAAGAACAACTTGAATTTGAAGTAGTCTAGCACCGAAATCAAACTTTCAAGCATGAATTCTTCACCCAAGCTCCACACCTCTCCAATGAAGCTTGAATCTGAGACTAAGCTTGAGAGAACTCAAGAACAAAAGCTAAACAAGTTTCGGTCAAGTGAAGGAAATGAGGTCTTTACTAGTTTTGGCCGAATGGACTTGGGTTTTAGTTAGCTACAATGCTAACTTTTTCCTTCCAATAAAATGCATGGTGCAATGTAGCCCTTAACTCCATAAATACTCAAAGCCGCCACTCAAACTTGTGTTAAAATGGACACTCAAGTCTTATCTTGGCTCATAATGCCAAGCACAAGGTAACACAAGTACCAAGGTCACAAAAACTCCCATGCATAACCGGCCATAACTAGACTACAAACTAGTTAGTTTGTTTAGTTAACTAGTGAATAGTACACATAGTGGAAGACAAGATTTTGACTTGTAATCATTGTGTCTCCCAAATTTGGGCTAGTCTTGCACTAGTCACCCATTAAACTTGCATGGCCGAAATGATCAACTTGAAGTTGATAGTTTTAATTGTACCACTCATTTAAGTGTACATTTTGGTCCCCTTTCTCTGTTTTCTGCCAGCTTTCCCGTAGTATATTTTCTATGTGCAATTACGTCCTGAAAGTCTCCAGTTTTGCACATAAATCACTATACCAGTCTCCAGAGCTTCTTTTACTTCCTCTTTCTATTTTCTCTCACTTTCCTTGGTTTTCCTTGATATTCCTTGGCCTAAGCCAAGCACTTAGGAGGTACCTAACAAACCGTGCCTGGATTTTCGCGATGTTAGAGGGGCATGCCCTGGTTCCTTGCGCCGTGTGACACGTGGACGCTGTTGGATGGCGAAACAGTTATGCTGGTTACGTGAAATGCACCACTTCACCTTCAAGGAGTAATAATGAGGCGGTTACATCTTCAAAGGATGATTATGATGACGTTTCACTTATCCTTCTTCGGTCTATATAAGCACCTTCCGTCCCATTTTGCCTCACTATTTTGTTTTAGCTCTCGTCTGTTCTAAAGCCTTTTCTTCCCCTTTTCCTTTTTTCGGCGGTGATTCTTACGGCAGAGTGACCTCCAGCGGTTCCTTGCAGCGGTGTTTCGCAGCCCAGGTTTTGGCAAAGTATTTGGTGGGTGTTCCTTTTTGTGGTTTGTCGTTGTTCCTCTATTTTTCCCAAAGTCATCTCTCTTTTTCTTTTTGAAAAATGTCAAATCCGACTCCATTAAGTCCGACTCCATTGATGACTGTGCGCGCTCTTTTTGAAAACCTTGCTTCTCTTGAGTCTTACCCCTGTTCCACTACTTTGGAAAAGATGAAAAAGTGGGTGGCCAAGTACTACCTCCCTTCTTACATCACACCGAGGTTACCTTTGCTGGGATCTTACACTTACGCAGCTGCTTCTTCGGGGGAGGTTACCGTTTACCGAGCTCAGCTGAAAGCCGATCTTCGGTATCCCATGATGCCCTTCAGCATCTTTGTCTTGTGACATGGTGAATTCCGAGGGAGCTTCCGAAGAGGGAGAACGTCTGACGGAGAGGTTTCCCCAGGTGGGAAAGTACCTAAAAGACTTCGAAAAAAGGGGTTAGGAGGTCCCTGGGATGATTTTCCGGGGAGGAGCCTCCGACGCCCAAGTCAGTTTCCTGAGAAGGTAAAAGGGGAGACTTAGGAAGTTTTCCGGTCTTGCCTGCTTGTGTTTTTTCAGGAGAGAGGTGTCCCATCCCTTGCTAGGACGTGTTCCTGTGTATTTATAGGGAAGCCTAGCCCGTTTAGATCATGACACGTGTTCGGTCAGATCTTTTCTGTACCTTCAGAGGTAGGGGACAAGTAGCCAGTGGCAGGCTCCTTGAGCCTTGAACCGAGTCAAGTCGTGACAAGACCCGGACGACTTCGGCGCGTCAGGCCGCCGTTTCAAGCGTATGGGCGACCTGTCAGAGGCTCCTTAAATGCTCATTAAATGCTCATGTCGTACTCCCGAGGTCCTTTGGGCGAGATCGCCCTCTGGTACGGACGCCCTCCTTCAGGAATCACGCTAGTGGCTCGGGGAGTTCTCTAGCTCGGGAGTTTCGTCTTCGGGGAGAATCTCTCCTGCTTTCAGTAGCTGGTTCTTTTCTCCCAAAGGTGATATGTTCGGTTCCCCGAGGGAGTCAGCAACACATTAAGATAACCTGGCGTTTCAGCCGAAGTACTTACTTCATCTTGCTCGACTTTGGTTCTGCCGAGGTCGATGGCAATGCTTCTTTCCAAGCTACGTCAGGCTCCCCGAACAATCATTCAGGGAAGTATATACTGGAAGAGGTGAGAGCTCTTCAGCTATCACAGGCCCCACTCGAAAAAGCCAAAGTGGAGACTTCGATTTGTTCACTTCCTGAGGGCCCCTCTTTGGGCCTTGAGTGCAGTACCTGTTTCGAAGACGGACCTTTCATCCGAAGACGTTAGGCTCTTCTACCATAGCCTGTCTGTTGGTGTCTTCGAAGTAACCTGCTTTCCAGCTTTTTAGGTTTGCGCCACTTCATGTGTCAGGAATAGGTGTGTTAGTCTGGAACGACGCGCCTAAGGATGAGGGGTATCGGGACATGCATCCCCCCCTTTTGGCGAGATGGTTGACATGTGGCAGCTTGTTATTGGTGGGGATTGTGTTGTAATGGCAGGCGTGCCTTTTTAGGTGAAAAAGAGCAGTTATGGCGACGTTTCATCTTCGCAGAGCACTTATGACACCGGTTCGCGTACCTCCCCCGGCCTATATATATGCTCATTTTGTCATTTGTCTCTTTTGCTTTTGCTTTTTCTCTGGTTTTCCTTCTGCTCTTTTCTACTTTTCACGGTGATTCTTTCACCTGAGCTTTTTTCTGGTCATCTTTCACGATGGCATCTTCACACCCAGATTACGGCAAAAGATTTGGTGGGTTTTGATTTCCAGAACTCTTTGTTTTTCAAAGTTTGTGTTAGGCACCTCCTATGTGCTTGGCTTAGGCCAAGGAGAACCAAGCAAAATGAGAGAAAACAGAAAGGGAAGAAAGAAGAGCCATGGAGACTGGCACAATGACTTATGTGCAAAACTGGAAACTATCAGGACTTAGTTGCACATGGAAAATGTACTATGGGAAAGCTGACAGAAAACTGAGAAAGGGGACCAAACTGTGCACTAAGTTAAGTGGTATAAGTGAAACCACAAGTTTAAAGATGGCATTGTTGGCCATGCAAATTTCTATAATGGCTAGTGCAAGACTAGACCATTTGTGGGAGACAACAATGATTACTAGTCAAAATCTTGTCTACCACTAGTGTACTATTCACTAGTTACTAGTTAAACTAACTAGTCTTTATGTTAGTTACATGGCCGGTCATGCATGGGTGCTTATGACGCCTTGGTACTTGTGTTGTTTATTTGCTTGGCACTTTGAGCCATGTGTGGACTTAAGTGCCCATTTAGACACAAGTTTGAGTGGCGGCCTTGTGCATAAGTGGACTTAAGGGCTATATTGCGCCATGCAAAGAAATGGAAGTGAAATTGGCATTTTGGCTAACTAAAGCCAATGACTTTCGGCCGAAACTAGCCTAAGTCCATTTGCTTCATTTCGGGCTTCCTTGCCTTTGCTAAACCGAGAGCATTCTTGAGAGAGCTCCTTCACAATCTTGTCTTGATTTCAAGAACCTTGAAGCCATTTGAAGAATTCAAGCTAGGAAGGCTTGTCTCGGCATAAGCTCACTTGGAATCAAGCTTTGTTTATGAAGAAATGGTGAAGGGCCGAACCATTTGAGCTAGGGTTCTTGAGGTAACCTTGGTATTTCCTTGAATCCATGGTATTTCTTTCCATGAACAAGGATTTTGAATGCTCATACGTTGCTAAGCTTGGAGATTAAAGCAATTGAATTATTTGGTGGAAAACCTAGTTATGGCCGAATATGATGAACATGTGTTCTTGGTGTTCTTCTTGGAATTCATGGAAATTAATCCATGTGTGATGCTTGTTGATGATCATTTAACCTTGTGATAGGTTGTTTGGGCGAAGAACACCAAGATTGCGCAAGTTAGTGCTTTGGCCGAAAGTATATTTTGAGGTAACCCATGTTCAACCTTTGTTTACATGGCATTAACGCCATGAACCATGCTTAATGATGCATTGGTAGATGTGTGTGGCATTGGATTGAATGAAGAACATGTATATGTGAAATGGGCACTATGGCCGAAAGGGTGGAAATGGTGTTTACATGTATTTTGCTTAGTTACATGGTAATTGTGCCATGAGTAAGCTTATTAGTTGTTTGACTACTCATTTGGTGTAATGGAATGTTGAGTAGTACCATGAGATAAAAATGTGTGCTTTGGCCGAAAGCTTGAATTGGAGTGAAATGGTATATTTCACTTGGTTACTTGGCATTAATGCCATGGTTGTTGTTTATTGGAGATTATAATGGCTCATGGTATGTGAGATTAATGGGCAGCTTATGTTTAAGTATTTTGGCTTATATGGCCGAGAGCTTCAAAGTGTTGGGTGATAGTGTCTTTCATTGAAATCATGGTATTTGATCCATGGGTTATGTTGTTAATGATTATGCCTTATTATGGTAGGCATTGAGGTTGAAAGGCACTTGGACACTTGAAGTTTTATTGGAGACCGAGAGCTTGAGGTAGGGTTCACTACACTTGAGTTCGCTTGGTAATATATGCCATGGTTCAAGTGTTAAGGTGGCTAAGTGATGGTTAAAATTTGCCATGTGATCTTAGTTACTTGATGGGCTTATTGGTTATATTTGGTTGCAATGTTGATTAGCTAATTGACTATGGTACATGTACTAAAAATGCAAGTGAATGTGGCCTATTTGCTTGGCATTTTGGGAGCTCCATATGGAATGTTATTGGTAAGATTATGTGCAAGGATTGCACACGGGTACATGTATGGCTTATATGGCCGAGAGCAACAATGTGAAGTGTGTGTGAGTACTTGTGTGCTTTGGTGATTTCTTGTGCATGCTAACCCCCATTATTGTTATTGTATATGGTTATACTTGCTTTTCTTGTCTTTGTGTTTGTTTTGCAGGTTGAGCTAACTAATTGGAGGTTAAGCCTTGAGTGTTCACTCGGCTTAACTAAATAAACTCTTTAAGAGTTGGGTATAATGAAGTGAATCCTACTGAGTTAAACTCACTGCCCATTCTCCATTTTTTTCAGGCAAGGATATTCAGCCTGAGTAGTGCTAAGCTGCCTTGTGTGTGCACTTAGTGTTTATTTGCTTTGTTGCTAAGGTATGTGCCAATGTGTGCTTGGCTTGACACTTTAGAATTATTTGCAAGTCTTATTGTGAGTTGGCCGAGACTTATGGTTTAAGCTTGCAGGCTGTAGAGTGGGAACTGTCTAGGGGAGCATGGATACCTGGACTTTAGCTCTGGTTTTGCTTTTCACCTTTATGACCATGAACATGGCCACGGGCTTGGTGTTGCAGTGTGTGCTTTTGTATGGGATCCTTAAGGTGATGTTTGAGCATTAGGAGTTTGGTCTCGGTCTGTATATAACTTGGCATGAACAACTTATGGGTGCTTGGCATTATTAGCCATGTTATTTGCTAGGTAGACTACACTTTTGGTTGTGTATATTTGTAGTCTTGGATACCTAGATGTGATGTTATTTTGAGAACCTTGTATGCCAAGTTATGTATGAGAGTATGGATGGTTATATGTATGGATATGTGTTATAAGCATTATGGGCCAAGGCTTGGCACTTTTGAGTGTTGTTAATGGCATGACCTTGCAAGTTTTATGGTGCACCTTTGTATGTATGTTTGATGGCCGAGAGCTACATGCATTGTTCCTTGTGGTTTTCCAAACTTAAACCAACATTGTGGGCTTCTTGGTTGCCATGTAGGTAGCACACTTGATTGCACACCAAGTATGCACTGGAAGTTGCATTATTTGTTGCCTTGCTTGTTATGCAAGAAAGTGGTTTGGGCCTTACTTACGCTGCAAGTAATTACTAGTTTGGTTTGAAAGCCACCTGGGCCACCTCCCAGGCCCATTACCTTAAGAAAATAAGACTTAAAGTTAGTTCCTTTGGGTTAGGCCGAGAGCTAGTTACCCAGTTTTTAGTTTGGGCTTGTGAGTCAGGTTGGGGACTTACAGGCCAGGGCCTGTGTGAGGTGTGACAACAGTGAGGCACGCTGAGGCACGTGGAGGGCACGCGGCAGCATCACTCTCCCCCAAATCTCTTGATTTTCCCCATGTCCTTTGCAATGTTTTGATTCTAATCGCTTCTAAATGATTTATGGGGGAGTTTCACAGAGTTTTAGACCATTTGGATTTATTTTCGAATTATTATGATTTTTTAACCAAAAAATAAATAAAAATTCATATTAATGAATTAACTCATCATAAAACTATGAAATTTTGTAGTTTGGTAATTCATAATATTCTCTACATTTCTGCAAAAAATTGTGTCAAAACTCAACCTGTACAAGATTTTATGGATGGGGTGCCATCTCAGATTTTTGATGTTTCCTACTAGGTAACCCATAAAAGACGATACATCTCTTTAGGGGGGAGGTGCTAGCCCTGACCCCGTTGGGCCTCCCAGGCACTGTGCCCTGGTTGGCTCTCCAATGCTAGTGCGGGCAGGTTGTCCCTCGTGTTGCCTTGTGGGTGGACCGCCACCCACCACCACCGCCCGCTGTCCTTCCGGCGGCCCCTGGCCGGCGATCGGTGACTTTCCGGCGACTTTTCCGGTGAGACACACACACTCATAATGTGCTAAGATCTCCCCCCGGCATAGCCCCAGTAAGCCTCCGGTCGCCGTCCAGGGGCCTGAACATGCCCCCTATGTGCTCCCCAATGCTAATGGGGGTGGGTTGTCCCTCGTGCTGCCTTGTGGGTGGACCGCCACCCACCACCACCCGTCGTTGTCCCTCCGATGTCCCCTTGGCCAGCAATCGGAGGCTTTCCGGGGACTTCTCCGGCGAGACACACACACTCATAATGTGCTAAGATCTCCCCCCAGCATAGCCCCAGTAAGCCTCCGGTTGCCGTTCAGGGGCCTGAACATGCCCCGTATGTGCTCCCCAATGCTAGTGTGGGTGGGTTATCCCTCGTGGTGTCATGTGGGTGGACCGCCATCCCCCGCTGTCCCTTCGACTACCCCCTGGCTCGTGACCAGTGGCTTTTTGGTGACTTTTCCGGTGAGACACACACACTCATAATGTGCTAAGATCACCCCTCGGCATAGCCCCAGTAAGCCTCCAGTTACCCTCCAGGGGCTTGAACATGACCCATTTGTGGTAGAATGTTGTTACTGTGCCCCCATAGGGGCAAAATTGCGGCACGTAGTGCCTTGTGGCCTCATTTGATGCTATGTTTCATGCCCACCGACCGCGGCATTGCCTTGCTTGGGTTGCTTCCATCCCTCGACCTATATGGGGTCGTGGTGTGTCGGTGCCCTCGCTATGCTATTGTTGAGCTTCGCTCTGGGTGTGCGAGTAGTATAATGGTTGTGTGCGTTGGTAGGCTCCATGCTTATGCATCAAACTATTGACAAACACACCGCTTCATGCTTCCTCCGTGCATCATTCTGCTTGGGGGCCAATGAGATCCTGTGTTGTGTACCTACCTTGAAGGTATGCCTGTGTATGTCAGACCCTTCTTGCCCCGTAGCCCTCTGATGGGCATGCGGGTGGCATAAAATCAATCCATGTGCTCCGTGGGCAGCATGCTGCCTCGGCCTCTTTGGTGCACATGGTCATTGATCGTGTTCTAGGATACAGGAAAGAATGAGGTTGGGAGGTGGCTTTAGCGACCCATCCCAACCAGCCCCATTGCATATTGTCCCGCGTTCCAAATGATGCTCTGCCACGTACCATTGCCCTTGTGCCCATCAATGAGCATTATGGCATGTGTGCGTGGCGGATGTCGAAAGAAGGATGCTACCTGGTTGATCCTGCCAGTAGTCATATGCTTGTCTCAAAGATTAAGCCATGCATGTGTAAGTATGAACTAATTCAGACTGTGAAACTGCGAATGGCTCATTAAATCAGTTATAGTTTGTTTGATGGTATTTGCTACTCGGATAACCATAGTAATCTATAGCTAATACGTGCACCAAACCCTGACTTCTGGAAGGGATGCATTTATTAGATAAAAGGTCGACGCGGGCTCATGCCCGTTGCTCTGATGATTCATGATAACTCGACGGATTGCATGGCCCTAATGCCAGCGACGCATCATTCCTTTTGGCACGTGGCCAGCATATTCACTTTTCATTGGCTCATAGCCAGCAAATACATATTCACTTTTCATTGGCTTATAGCCAGCATATTCACTTTGGGCCTTTGTTCACACTCTTGGTTCTCATCCTGTTCACAACAACAAAGCAAAGCACAATACACATATATGCTCAAAATTCATAAGTGACTCAACCTAGTGGACTTAACCTATGTGGCAACAAGTCTATACTACTGCAGTTATTGACCAGAACACTGGTCCTTCACTATAAACATGCTTTGATACCAAGCTGTCACGCCCACTACTGCCCCAGGCCCGTCTGGGCCCAATTATCAGAGTAATACAGCGGAAGTTACTTAAACAGAAGGGCTTAATTAAATATTTGAGCACCTACGGCGTGACTCCAGGATCTATTCTGGTACTAGCTTGTTTTCAATATGTTGTCAGGGTGCTCTTAGGGAACGAGCTAATACCTATGTGGAATTCTAGTGTTCCATTTATGGACTTAACCCCTTTACCAGTTACACACATAAGTCTCTAGATGCCCTCTTAACAATTAGGCAACGATATCCATGCATATCCAGATTCACTGGAAATCTTTCCTTAGATGCACATACTCAACTAATTACACTTGTAATACAAGTGAAGCATACACTTAATCCATTAAGTGCATAGAATGTGTGTCCATCAAGTGTACTAATCCAATGCATGGCAACCAAGAAGCCCATCTCATTACAAGTTTGAAAATCCATCATGGCATTCCATCTGCATAAAACCATGCAAACATGGCATATAATCATCCAAGGCTAATCACGATCATAATGGCAACAATAAAGCATCACCTACTTGGAAAAGAAAATGTACCAAGGATGCTATATGTCTCTAATTAGCCAGGTTCAGGTTTTACAGACCACACACTCATACTACCCAAACCTCGACTCATAATAACCTGGAACACATTCCAGCTTAATAGACCTTGTTCCCACAACTTCTAGACTCCATAAGCCTGCACAAGGAAGTCCAAACCATTAGCTTGATTCAAAAGCAATCTATACCACATAAGTCACTTAGGGTCAAATGAATAGATTGAGCAACACTATACACATACCCAACCCTTTAGCACATTGTAACGAGTACTCTGGTACTCTACACTTGATCTATCAAGCCATCCATTTCCTGAAAAAGGTATAACAGGGCGGGTGAGTTATAAAACTCAGTAAGAATCCCGACGGCATCCAATGCCTAGTGAGGTAATTAACTCATGACTTTCAAAGTCATCATATGGCTTCCAAAGCCTAAACTTGTGCCAAGAATGTAATGGCAATTAATCCATATTCCTGCAAAGGAAAACACTAAAACAAAGAAAACACAAGATATAGCACAATAACAATAACAATAACAATATGGGTCAGCATGCACAAACAATTTCAGAGAAGCACGCAACTCAACACACACAACACTGTCCTTGCAACATCATGTTCCATGTCATCGTGGGTATCGCAAGCATTAGCATAATCCATACCACTAAATCCCGGTATGTTGTTTATAACCTACTGAGCGCTCCTTAGCTTCGGAATTGAGTTGGCCAAATTCAATTCCTAGCCCTGAATGCTTGCTAATTTCTCATGAGTAAACCATAACCATAGTTGCCAAAGCATCACTACTTCATCCATTATGCACTTATGTGCCCAATTATTCAACTAAGAAAGTATCATGAGTCCTCACAAAAAGTAACAACCACATAGCCCTGACATGCACACTTATGGTCACTTGGTTCTTTGACCATCACTTAGGGGCACTAATAGTCACAATGAAAGGTCATGGAAAATATACCATGCAAAGAGTGAGTATAGGGATTCTTACCACCATTTGTGTAACCTTTGCTCATTGCCTTTGCCTTGCTTTGCTTTGTTTGTTGTTGGAACTTTGCCATTTCCTTAATGGACTTGGTTTAACTTACTCAACCTCTCAACCTCTACTTAAAGAGGTAAGGCCCAAATTAGCCTTTTTCTATGAACTGAGGCCCAATCTTCTATGAACTCAGGCCTATATTGGCCTTTTCCTGGAAATCCAGGCCCAATTTGCACCTTTCTGGAATTCTGGCCCAACTTGGCCTTTTCTGGAATTCTGGCCGACTTGGCCTGTTCTGGAACTCAGGCCCAACTGGCCTTCTTTGGAACCCAGGCCCACTTGGCCTTTTAATTTATTTTCTGGACTCGGCCCAACTTAGCATTTAGGCCCAATTTCCACCTTTTCAGGATTTTAGCCCAATTTAGTCTTTATGCCCAATTTTATCTTTTCAGGATTTGGCCCATTTAACTTCTTTAGGATTTGGGCCCATATTAACCTTTTCAGGATTTAGCCCATTTGCCAATAATGCCATTATAGCCCAAATAGCCCATTTAAGAGTTTCTAGACCAAGAACACTTGGTTTTCAATTTGGGCCTCCAATTTTATCTCTTAGCCAAATTTGACCCATTATTTCCTTCTTTTGCTCAATTGAGTCCCACAAGTTTTCTAAGGATCATTCATGCCAAGAACACTTGGCTAACTCCAATATTCACCAAAATGGTGTTATGGCCGAATCTTTCATCACTTTCCTTTACCATTTTGGCTTCACATTTTACTAGGAACACCTAGATACCATGAACACATGGTTTACATACATAACCACCAAAAATGGCACTAAGGCCGAATTTACATTCCATTTCTTCTTTGATATTTTAGCTCCACATGCATCCAAGAACCCATAAAATACTAAGAACACATGGCTAAAATGCCAAGCTACAAGAACAACAACATGGCCGAAAGCTTCATTGCTTCCTTATCTTACAAAACTCTTCTTTTTACACCCATCTTTTGGCCATTGCCTTGTACATTCACAACGACTTCAACAACACCAAGAAAGCTTGGTTTAAATCCATGTATGCCAAGATTACCACTTGGCCGAATCTCACCATGCATGTGACCTTCATGGTCTTTGCTTGCATGGCCTCCAAGACTCCAAAATTTGCCAAGAACACTTGGCTTTCTTCCACAACCTTCCATGGACGAATCCTCAAGGGTTTTCCTTGCAAAAATCCCAAAAATGGACGAATATATTAGTAAGAAAAATCTTACTTTTCTAAGCTCAAAAATACATAAAATCACCAAGAAATCTTGGTTTTACTTATAACCCTTCTTTGGTCGAAAATGAACTTTACCTTTCCTTTAAATTCTTCTTGTTTTCCTTGCTCCTCATGGCTTAAACATGGCCGAATCTTTTTAAGCATTTCGTCATGGGTTTTCTTTTATTTCTCACTTGGTTCTTGGTTTAGATTTGTTTAGGAGTACGAAATCACTACGAAATCGTGTTTGCATGTGGAAAAGGAGTTGGTTTGCTCATGGCCGAATCTTAGAAGTAAGGAAGAAGATGATGAACTTGGAAGAACGCCATGGCTGGTTGTTAGAGAGAAGGGAGAGCAAAGTGAGCTAGAGAGAGAGAGAAGTAATTGTTTGAAAATGAAAGTGGGAGTGATGGCCGGATTTTTCTTTGCAAAATGGAGGGAAATGTAATGAAATGCATTCTAAATGTGCATTTAGGAGGAGGGCCGGCCATTCAAAACGCTAAGGGGGAAAATTAGTCAAAGTGGCAATTAAACAATTATAAGACAAGTAGTAGTGGAGGGAATATAATAGTTGTTAGTGGAGACATAGTTTAGTGGGCAATAAACAATTGTGAGTGCAAAACTAGAGACTTTCAGGGCCTAAATGCACATAGGAAGGAATTATGGAAAAACAGGCAGAAATCCAAGAAAGGGGATCAAATTGTACACTTGCGTAAGTGATACAATTAAAACTACAAACTTGGAAAGTGGAAGTTGCGGCCATGCAAAATTTATGTGGACTAGTGTAATACTATGTCAAATTGTGGTAGACAACCATGATGACTATGTCACATCATGTCTGCCACTAATGGAATTGTCATTTCCTAGTTGGTTTAACTAGTACTTAAACTAGTTACATTGGCCGGTTAGCACATGGAATTAATTGACTTTATGGCATCTTTGTTTTATGCTTGGCATTTAAAGCCACGAGAGGACTTAAGTGACAAAGAAAACCATGTTTTAGTGGTGCATGCGTGATTGTGAGAGCTTGAGGACTCCTTTGAGCCATGCAAAATAGGTGAAGGCCGAGAGGGACAATATGGCTAGACTAATACAAGTTTTGTGCCCGAATTGCCTAAGTCATTTGGGTGCTTTTCGTTTCGGGCTTCTTTGCTCTCACTTGGCCGAGACCTTGCCCAAGAACTCCTCTCACCATTTGCTCTTGAAATCCAAGCAACCTTGAAGGAAATTGAAGAAGGCAAGCTTAGTTTCGGGGTTTGTTTCACTTGGAGTCAAGTTGTGTTCATGAGGAAAAGGTGAAGGGCCGAGCCATTCAAGCTAGGTTTGAGGTAATCTCGTTATCTTCCTTGAATCCATGGTAATTGCTTCCATGAACAAGGATTTGAGTGCTCAAATGTTATTAAGTTGAATGAATTGAGCAATTGAGATGTTGTTGTGGAAACCTAGTTATGGCCGAAAGGATTAATGGTTGCAACTTGATGTTCTTTGTTGTGTACATGGAAATTAATCCATGTTTAAGGCTAATTGGTGCCTATGTGGTCTTATACTAGGTTATTTTGAGCAAGTAACATCAAGTTGAGCAAATTTGAGCTTGGCCGAAAGGTTCATCTTTTGAGGTAAATCATGTTCTTCTTGTGTTTACATGGCATTGATGCCATGAGTAATGTTAGTTGATGACTTGATGGTCATGCGTTGGTTTAGAATGATGAGGAACATTGATATGTGAAGTTTAGCTTTAAGGCCGAGGGCTTGAAGTGGCATAGATTAGTGCCCATTGCTTGAATACATGGTAATGATGCCATGAAACATTAGTTATTGATGTTTTGATGTGTATATGTGGAGTTGGTTGATAGAGAACATATGTATGTGAAGGTGTGCACTTTGGCCGAGAACTTGACTTGGTATATCATGATGTACTTCAATGAGTTACATGGTAATTGTGCCATGAGCATTGTCATTTGATGGCCACTTGAGCATGTTTTGGGTTAGTTGGATGAGTGACACAAATATGTGAAAATGTGTACTTTGGCCGAGAGCTTAGTTTATGGTAACATAGTGCATTTCACTTGGTTACTTGGTAATACTACTACGAAAAATGTTCATTGGTGATTAGAGTACTATGTGGTGTAACAGAATGATGGGCAGTACATATATGGACATATTGGAAACTTTGGCCGAGAGCTAAAGTGTGTGCATTCTAGTGTTCTTCATTTGAATCATGGTGGTTTAATCCATGGATGTGCATGATAATGCCTATGTGTTGTTATGCTAGGCATTGTGATTGAAGAGCACTTGGACATTTGAAACTTGGTTGAGACCGAGAGCTATCTAAGGTAGGGTTCACTGGCACTTGACTTTGCCTGGTAATATACACTATGAATCAAGTGTCTAGAGTGGCTAAGTGATGGTTAAACTTGCCAAATGACCTTAGTTGCTTGATGGGCTTAGTGTTTATACTTGGTTGCTTCGTTGATTAGCTAATTAACTATGGTACATGTACTAGAAATGCAAGTAAATGTGGCCTATTTGCTTGGCATTTTGGGAGCTCCAAATGGAAATGGTGTTTTGGTAAGTTTGTGTGCAAGAAATGCACATGGGTACATGTACGGCTTATATGGCCGAGAGCTACAGTGTGGAGTGTGGGTGTGTATTTGTGTGCTTTGGTGTTTCTATGTGCATGCTAACCCCATTTATGAACTATTTGACATAGTTACCCATCTTGTATATGTATATGCCTGTTTTTCTTGTCTTGGTGTTTGATTTGCAGGTTGAGCTATCTAATGGGAGGTTAAGTTTTGAGTGATTACTCAGCTTAACTAAATAGACTCAATATGAGTTGTATGTGTTTAAAGTGAATCCTACTGAGTTATACTCATTGCCCATCCTTCATTTTTCAGGCAAGG
>SMDT01002351.1:0-40895 GCA_005392925.1 Aquilaria sinensis
AGGCACCGTCCGTACCAAAGGACGACCTCGCCCAGGGACCTCGGGAGTACGGCAAGAGCATTTAAAGAAGCATTTAAGGAAGCCTCTGACACGTCCTTTCACAGACGTCATAAGCCGCATCAAAAGGCGCTCTGACACGTTGACGTTGTCAAAATCACAACATGGCCCATCTCAGCACAAGGCTCAAGGCAACCTACTACCAACTATCTGTTCCCTACGCCCAGAAACTCAGAGAACATCCGACCGAACACGTGTCGCGATCTGAACGGGCTAGGCACTCCTATAAATACCAGGAAATAAATACTTGGCAGGGGGCGGGTTGGTAAAAAAAGGTCTGACTCCCAGACTCTGAGAAAACCACCAGGCGAGACTCTTCAGCCCCTTTGTGCTATTTCCTCTGCCTTTTCTCAGCCACCACTGACTTGGGCGTCGGAAGCTCCCCCTCGGAAACAGATTCCGGGGGCCTCCTAACCCTTTGTTTCTGGACTTTCAGGCACACTCCCCTGGGCAAACCATCCTCCAGGCGTTCTTCCTCCTAGAAGCCTCTCCACCAGTCATCATGACTCTAAACGATGAAGCCCCTGGCCATTATTTGGCGCCATCTGTGGGAACCCGCTCTGAGATCGCCGTCGTTGAAACTCGGCGTTCTAAGGACAAGGGGCTCCCAAAGTCCCCGTCCGCGCCTGAGACACAACCGGCTGCTGAGCAAACACTCCCAGGGACTTCTGTGCCCGAGGAAGACCGCCCTCTAGTAATCACTATGAGCTTCCTGAAAGACTTTCAGCGTTCGGTCGTGTCTGAAATGACACAACAGATCGACCGAAGGTGGCCACAGCAAGCACAGGCCCAGAGACCTCCCACTGATGATGAGAGGGACTTCGGTAGACGGAGCAGCTGAGTTGTACGCCTCCACAATGGCGAGGTTCATCGTCATGGACGTCCCGTCCTCGTACAACGCCATCCTTGGAAGGCAGACACAGGGAAACCTGCACATTCGCCCTGATGTGAAGTACTTGACTGTCACATTCGCCACCAAGGATGAAGATGCAGAAATCTTCATAGACCAGGCCGAGGTGAGAAAGGTGTTTGTGAAAGCACGAAAGGCCCCGGCGAGCAACTTCGTACAAACGATGGAGGCAAAGGCGCCAAAAAAAGGCAAAGAAGAAGATCTCGCAAAAGCGGAAATGGAAACAGTAGAACTAATCCCAGGACAATCTACCCGAATAGGGAAGAGCTTGGCTGAAGGTGAGAAGGAAAACCTTGTATCCTTTCTGCTGAAAAATAAAGATCTGTTTGCCTACTCGCCGAAAGATATGCCAGGGGTAAACCCTGGCATAATACAGCATAGCCTCAAAGTAAGCCTGAAAGCAAAACCTGTCCGGCAAAAGAAACGAAGCATCTCGGCCCACAAGAGCAACTTTGTCAAAACCGAGGTCCAGCGTCTGTTAGACGCCGAAGTCATCAGGGAGGTGAAGTACCCCGAATGGTTAAGCAACGTGGTCATTGCCACAAAAGAAGGTAGCAGCAAACTCCGGATGTGCATCGACTTCAGAAACTTGAACGATGCTTGCCCAAAAGACTCATACCCTCTGCCGCCAATAGATCAACTGGTAGATTCAACCGCCGAATATGGGCTCCTTAGTTTCCTAGACGCCTTCTGTGGCTACCATCAAATAAGGATGGACCCCAAAGATGAAGAAGAAACCGCCTTCATCACGGAGGGAGGAAATACTGCTATGTCAGAATGCCCTTCGGGCTAAAAAATGCAGGAGCCACCTACCAAAGGTTGATGAACAAGGTCTTTAAAGACCAAATGGGGAGAAACATGGAGGTGTATGTTGATGATATGATAGTCAAGAGCAAACTGCCTGGCTATCATGTTGCAAACCTAGAGGAAACTTTCCAAAAGCTCAGAGCCTTCGGGATTCGGCTCAATCCTGAAAAGTGCATCTTCGGGGTAACCTCGGGAAAATTCCTTGGGTACATGGTATCCGAAAGAGGCATTGACGCTAATCCCAAGAAGATTAAGGCGCTGCTTGAGTTTCAAACTCCTGCCACAGTCAAAGACGTGCAGAGGCTCACCGGAAGAATAACCTCTCTGAGCAGGTTTATTTCCAGGTACGGAGATAGGTGTCGACCCTTCTTCAAAGTCCTCACAAAGGCAGCAAAAATGGAAGGCGACCTCGGAAGGAATGATCGTCCTTGGGACGAAGATTGCCAAAAGGCCTGGGAAGAACTCAAAGTCTACTTGGCTAGCCTGCCGACTCTGCGACAACCTCGGGAGGGAGAGCCCCTCGTTTTGTACCTCGCCGTCACGGAGAAAGCTGTAAGCTCGGTCCTCGTGAAAGAAGAAGGGCCAAAGCAATGGCCAGTCTATTACGTCAGCAAATCCCTGCATGGCGCCGAAGTCAGGTACCCTCTGCTTCAAAAAGCTATATACGCCTTGGTGCTTGCAGGGAGAAGGCTGCGACCATACTTTCAGGCTCACCCCATCATCGTCCGAAGTAGTCTACCACTACGGGATGTTATGAAAAAAGTTGATCATTCGGGAAGGCTCTCCAAGTGGTGCATAGAGCTTGGCGAACACGAAATCATATATGAACCTCAGAAGGCCATAAAAGCTCAAGCACTAGCAGATTTTATCGCCGAAATACCCACCACTAAGGAAAGCCATTTGGATCCAAACGGAGGTAAGCTGGAGTGGACCTTGCATGTTGACGGAGCCTCGGGATCCGAACACCAGGGAGCTGGAGTAAAGGACCCATCGCCGAAATACCCACCACTAAGGAAAGCCATTTGGATCCAAACGGAGGTGAGCCAGAGTGGACCTTGCATGTTGACGGAGCCTCAGGATCCGAACACCAGGGAGCTGGAGTAATTATCAGAGGACCCGAAGGCCTAGCGGTAAAGAAGGCTATCAAGTTCAGCTTCAGCGTCACTAACAATGTGGCTGAGTATGAAGCCCTCATAGCGGGATTACGCTTGGCCAGAAGGATTGGCGTGAGAAACTTAAAGGCTCACAGCGATTCCCAGCTGGTAGTTCGGCAGACGGCAGGAGATTATGGGGCGAAGGACCCAATCTTGGCAAAATACCACGAGCTGGTAGCAAAGCTCATCCAAGAGTTTGACGCCGTACGGATCGAAAATGTACCTCGGCGGAATAACACTGAGGCAGATTGCTTGGCGAAGTCAAAAACATACACCGAGGTGCTAGATCACCCGAGCATCTCAGTGCTGAGCATAGCGACCTCGGGAAAAGGATGGAAAGATCCCATAAAGAGATACCTCGCAGAAAATGTGCTACCCGAAGACCTCGGCGACGCTGCAAGACTGCGAAGACGCTCTGGCCGATTCTTCCTGATTGGCGAAGAGTTATACCGACAGGGATATGCAAACCCGCTGCAAAGATGCGTGGATGAAGAGGATACTGAAATGGTCCTTGAAGAGGTCCACGAAGGCATGTGTGGTTCACATATTGGAACTGATGCCCTTGCGGCGGTGATACTTCGCCAAGGATACTTCTGGCCTACCCTGAGAAAGGATGCAAGGCAGTTCATCCGAAAATGCGGAAGTTGCCAGAGACATGCGAACATCCAGAGGGCACCCTCGGAAATGGTAACCTCGGCTGACTATCCTTGGCCCTTCGCTGTCTGGGGTATAGACCTTATTGGGCCACTCCCCTCAGCGCCCGGAGGCGTGAAATTCTGCGTGGTAGCAGTAGACTATTTCTCCAAATGGGTCGAGGCAGAACCCCTAGCAACTATCTCGGCAAAAGAAGTGCAAAAGTTTGTATGGAAGAACATAGTATGCAGATTCGGCATACCGAGGGTACTAGTGGCTGATAATGGATCCCAATTCATAGACAAAGGATTCCAGGAATTTATCAGCGACCTCGGAATAAAGATGCACTTCGCCCCAGTAGCTCACCCCCAAAGCAACGGGCAGGTGGAAGTATCTAATAGGACCATAAAAGATGGCCTGAAAAAGAGACTGGGGGAAGCAAAAGGGAAATGGCCAGGAGAACTCCAAAGCGTATTATGGAGTTACCGAACGACGCCCCGAAGAGCCACAGGGGAGACTCCCTTCTCACTCGTCTTCGGTACAGAGGCTATTATCCCAATAGAGATAGTTCAACCTTCAGTACGGGTGTAAGTATTTGATGAAGGTGGAAAGGACCTCGGCCTCAGAACCAAGCTCGACCTCGTCGGCGAACACAGAGAAATAGCCGAGCTGAGAAGAAAAGCTTTTCAGCAAAGAGTGGCCGCGGGTATAAACTTACGGGCCAGGCCAAAAGAAATCAAGAAAGGAGACCTCGTTCTCCGAAAGGCTGACTTTGCGCCTCGAAGGCCATCCCACGGAGTACTTCGCGCAAACTGGGAAGGACCTTATCTGGTCCTCGCCGAAGTACGAAAAGGCGTGTACAAACTTGGCGATGCCGAAGGCGTAGAATTGAAAAACACTTGGCATTCAGACGCCTTGAAAAAATTCTACGCCTAAGCTTGAGCAAAGGAATCATACTGTACGAAAAATATTCTAAGTACAGAAGTGTCTTGAGAAAATTTCTTAAGTGCAGAATTGTACAGAATTCCGTGAAGATGCTCGCCACAAGCGCAGATATGACTTTCCGAAGTCCCTTGAGCCATCACGCTCGGGAAAGATGGGAAAATCTTCCAGCGGTACTCGCCGTAATAAGCACAAATATGACTTTCCGAAGTCCCTTGAGCCATCACGCTCGGGAAAAATGGAAAACAAAAATTCTCGCAAAAGGTTTCTTAAGTCTCTTGAGCGAACATGCTTGGGACAAGGGGAAATGAAAAATTTTTTGACTAAGGGGTTTCCGAAGTCCTTCGAGCGAATGTGTTCGGGACAAAATGGAAATGCAAAAACCTGCAAAAAGACTTAGTCAAATTTTTCAGACTTTCCAAAAAGCCTCTTGAGCAAACAGGCTCGGCCAAGGGAAAGATCTTTCACAGTTAGTCAAGTTTCTTTGATCGCAGGTTTTCCGAAGTCTCTTGAGCAAATGTGTTCGGGGCAATGGAAATAAAGAAACTTGCAAAAACACTTGGCCAAAAAAGATCTTCATTTACAAGAAAGCTAGCTTACAAAGAAGAAGTGCCCGAAGAAGGAGTACAAAAATAAAGAAGAAAAGGGAAAAGGAGCCCTAAAACAGCCTAAGGGTTCTCGGCGTCCCGAGAGCCACCCGCTTCCCCATCCTTTCCCACCACCTTCGGCGCCGGAAGTGAGGGAGGAAGATTCAGGTGCTCGATTTTTGACCAGGACCACCGAGGCCCCTCGGGAATGTTCAGAGCCTCCAAAAAAGAGAGGTCCAGACCTGGGAACCTCTCAAGAACTTGATGCCGAGCAAGGCAGAATCCGTCCTGGAACGCGACCTTGTTCATTTGGTCGGACTTGTCCTTCTCAACCTCAAGGTCCTCGAGCTCGTCCTGCAGATCCGCAACCTCCTTCTTCAGAGCCTTTATCTTCTTCTTTTCAGACTCCTTCTTCAAAGACTTGACCTCGGCTTGAAGGGCGCTCTTCTCAGACAAGAGCGTGACTATGAGATTGTCACCAGCTGACTTATCTTTGAGAAGGTCTTGGTTTGCAGCAAGCATCCCCGCCACTTGATCGCGGAGGTCAGCTATCTTCAGGGAGGAGTCCTTCTCAAAGTCTTCCTTTTCCTTCCGGAACTCCTCCCGAAGGGCAGCAACTTCCTCCTTCGCAGCATCTGCCAGCTGCTGGTTCTTGGCGGTCAATTCCGAGCACGTGGCTTTCGCCTTTTCTAGGGCCTCTAAGGCCGAAGCTCGGAATGCCGTCTGCCTGGCCACCCGAACTCGGAGAAAGCCGGCGTACCCCATCAGCTGTGAAAAGATGAACGCAAGGTCAGAAAAGAGCCAAGCACTTAGGAAAAATTGAAGGGAAAAGGGTGTGGAGAGCATACCTGAGCAGCATGCTCGGTGACTTTCGCGGCGAGGGTGTCATCGCTCGGATGAGCCGCCGCAATAGCCTTGAAGGAGGCCTCTGTAAGCATCCCCTTCGAAATCTGCTTTGCCATTTCAGGACAGTCCTCGGAGTGCAAGTTCATGTCCTCCGTGAATGACCAGAAAGGCTCTTTGGGTATCTTCCCTTGCGGGACTTTCGCGTCGCGAAGGGCCCGCGCCTTCGCATGTTCGGCCGCCCAGTTCGGGGTAAGCAACTCCCCTGCAGGGCGAAAAAGAGAAGCAGGTCAGAGACAAAGGAAATTTCAGAAAAACAAAAGAGCCATACTTGTTCTGAAAACAACAAACCTGGCGGTACTTCGACCACAACGTCCTCGGAGTCCTGAGATTCCTCGGTCGAAATCCCCTTGCCTTTCTTCCTGCGCCGTTCCTCGGCAGAAGGAGCCTCTACCATGGCCTCTAGAAGGGCCTGCGGCGCGAAAGGGCCCTGGGGAGGGACGTCGGCGGAAGGGACCTTGGTAGCGGCAGGGACTTCGGCAGCAGCCTCAGACGCCGGAATCTCGGCTGTCCCAGGCTCCTCGGCAGCCTCCTCGGAAATTTCTTCTAGAGGAACCTGGGCAGTTCTCTTTGCCCGTTTCCCCGAAGGCCCAGCACCAGTAGACTTCCGCCTTCGGGAAGCCGCCTTCTTCGTCTGATCGCCCTTCTCCACTTGGCCGGAGAAAAGGGACTTGTAATACGCGGCAGTCCCGTCGCCCATCTCTGAAAAAGAAGAGAAATATCAACATAAGTCCGAGGAAAAAATAGCAAGGGAGTAGAAGACAACTCACTTTCGATAAGCGTTTCGAAAGAAATTTCCTCCTTAAGAAGCTTGACCAACCAGGAATCCTTCCCGGCGATGGCAGGAGCTGGCATCTTGAGGTCAGTCTCGTGCTCCTTTACCACCTTTAGCTCCCAAAGGACCTCTTCGGTCATCAACTTCCAGTTGATAGGAAAAGGGTAAAGGGCGCGCAGAGCGACCTCGGGAGCCCAGTCAGAGACAGCCCGAATGCGGCCGTCGAAGTCCGTGAAAGTGGAAGCCAACTCTGGAGTCAGCAACAACCTTGGATCAACGACGTCCACATCTAACTTTCCCTGAGCCCACTTGGTCGGAACATACGACCAGGCCTCCTCCATCTTCAGGAAAAAGAATTTCTGTTGCCACCCCCGCCAGCTGTCCTTAGTGGCGAAGGTGAACATGAATTTTTTGCTCCCGGATCCCCGAGGTAGCAAGAAATAGAAGCCACCCTTCGGGACCACAAAGAGCTTGTAGTACTGCATGAAGATTATAAAATGGGGTTTTATCCCGAACACGCCACACATGCAGAGGTAGGCGTTAAAATAGCAGAACGAGTTCGGGGGAAGCTGGTTCACAGCAATGCCATGAAATTGGCAGAACTCGCAAACCATCTTCGGGGGAGGATACCGAAGTCCGGCCTTCAGCTGGGCTCGGAAAATGGTAACCTCGTTACTATGGTTTGAAAAAGCATAATGGCTAGAGCGAGGCAGCCTTGTAATGGCGTAAGAGGGAAGAAAGAACTTTTTCTTCCACCTCTCTAATTTTGCGGGGGTGGTGCAACAAGGATGGGCTAAAAGAGGCTGCCAGCTCTCAGGGATAGGCATTTTCTACATGAAAATGAGTCCGGAAATGGGAAGAAAATAGTTTCCAGAAAAAACTCAAAAGAACAGAGGGATCAAAACACTCTGGAAAACAAAAACCCACCAAAAGATTTGCCAAAGTCTGAGGACGCCGTCGTGAAAGTTGGCTGAAAAAAGCTCTGATTAAGGCAGCTCCGCCACAGAAAGCAAGAAAGTACAAGAACAGGGGCAAAGCAGAGGAAAGAGCAGAAGTAAAAGCAAATGGGACTTATGATGGAATGGGCTATTTATAGGCCAAAGGTGGGTAACCGAAACGTCGTCATAAGTACCCTTTGGAGGCGAACCGTCGCCGTAACTGCCCTCTGCACCTGAAAAGGCGCGCCCTCTGTAACCGACACGGCTCTCCTCAATGGCAAACCGCCACGTGTCAATCACCGCGCCAAAGCAGGGGACACGTCTTCTGACATCCCTAAAAAGCTGGGACGCATCGCTTAGACTGACACGCTTGGCCATCAGACGCGACGTTACACAGACCTGCAAGAAGAAAAAGCAGGTTACCTCGAGGACACCAAGAGACAGGCTACAGCCGAACAGCCCATGAGCTTCGGGCAGTTGGTGTATCTTCGGCACAGGCTCCGCCTCGAAGACACCAAAGAACAGGCCAAGGCCGAACAGCCCATACCTTCGGGCAAGAGGTGTATCCTCAGAACAGGTTGAGCTTCCTAAGAGACTCCCAAGAACAACCTCGGAAAGAGATGCAAACCCGAAGTCTTCACTTCGGCTTTCCAAAGGGGGGCATGTGATAGCCAAAGGCTATCGCCTCTATCTGGCCGAACTCCCTGCCACAAGAATGGCCAGAAGAAACTGGCGCTACCCGAGAAAAGGTGGGATCATACACCTCGGGAGATAGCCGAAGAGCTCCGAGCCCGGCACGCCAGGAAACTTGAGGATACTACTTACCCCCCGAGGTTGTAACAGATCGCCTTCGGAAAAGAGGCACCAGCTATCGCGGGCCGAACATGATCTCCCCGAAGGCGGAACTCCCTGAAGCTGGGAACCCCCGAACTGAGTGCGTGTTTTCCGAAGAGGCACCGTCCGTACCAAAGGACGACCTCGCCCAGGGACCTCGGGAGTACGGCAGGAGCATTTAAGGAAGCATTTAAGGAAGCCTCTGACACGTCCTTTCACAGACGTCATAAGCCGCCTCAAAAGGCGCTCTGACACGCTGACGCTGTCAAAATCACAACATGGCCCATCTCAGCACAAGGCTCAAGGCAACCTACTACCAGCTATCTGTCCCCTACGCCCAGAAACTCAGAGAACATCCGACCGAACACGTGTCGCGATCTGAACGGGCTAGGCACTCCTATAAATACCAGGAAATAAATACTTGGCAGGAGGCTGGTAGGCAAGAGGTCTGACTCCCAGACTCTGAGAAAACCACCAGGCGAGACTCTTCAGCCCCTTTGTGCTATTTCCCCTGCCTTTTCTCGGCCACCACTGACTTGGGCGTCGGAGGTTCCCCCCCCGGAAACACATTCCGGGGGCCTCCTAACCCTTTGTTTCTGGACTTTCAGGCACACTCCCTTGGGCGGACCATCCTTCAGGCGTTCTTCCTCCTAGAAGTCTCTCCACCATTCATCATGACCCTAAACGATGAGGCCCCCGGCCATCACAAACCAAAATACATTAGTAGCAAATGTAATTCAATGACAAAAAGTTAGGGTGACTACACTTTCACCCCACAAGTTCTGTATAGTAACAATTTCATCCCTAACTTTAGAAAACCTACTCTCTCATCCCATTTTCAAACACACGTAGGGGGGAAACGTTTTTTGCAAACAAATAAACGAAATGGTGATCATTTAAACATTTCATTAATTTTCAAACTATTATATTATTGTACAACATAAATTTACTAGAACACTGCAAAAGTTCATCACTTGGATGAAAAAAAAAAGTAGGGAAAAGGGGTAACTTTCCAATAGAAATAAAAACGTAAATAAGTAATATTGAACGCTGGGGTAAGAACAATAGTTGATCCAAAAGTATATAGAAAGCAAACCGAACCTTTGCCTACCAAAATGAATCAGGTGGATGGCGCGGTAGGAACGTGTGGTGTTGCCTATTAATTTGGTTGAGGCGTGCGTGCGAGACATGAGGCACGCCCACTACCCGTACGACACCACCGGCTGGTTCAGCTTCTGCATTTGTCCAAAAGAAAAGGAGGTAGTGACTGAATCTTTCTACTAATTCGTTTTAATTTAAGTTAATTTAATTTAAAATAATTTATTTTTTATTTTTTTAAATCTTTTTATTGAGAATCAATTTCATTTAAAAATTAATATTATGTATGTGTAATAATTTATTTAAAATATTTTTTTTATAATTTTATTAAATTTTTATGAATTTTTCATTTTCAATCCTTAAAATGGAAAAAACTTCATAAAAATTTAATAATATTATTAAAAATTTTAAAATTAATGAATTATTATATTTAAATAATATTAATTTTCAAATAAAATTGATTTTGAACAAAAAAATGTAAAAATAAAAATAAATTATTTTAAATTAAGTTGATTTAAGTTAAAATGAATTTTATCCTTATAGAACAAATCAACCAATCAATCTATTTATAATATTTTATTGTTGTAATTAATAAAACTTACATCATTAAAGAGCACGAAATTTTATCCTTATAGAACAAATCCAAACTCACTCAAAACTAAACGTGAATGGTTTGTCTACCTATTTCGCGCACTACCAATTTGCAAATGATACCAACATATGTGGAATGGACCTCCTTTAGGCGAGAGTACTTTTTCATTTGCCATTCGGGATTTCTATGAAGAAACCTGTCAGCAATCCTGTTTGGCAAATCTTGGGTAAAATGGATCTATAGTTAATATGGTTCATGGAAAATTTGGTTACTCTCAAATATTGCCTTTATTTTATGTCAATCTTTAAGATAGATAACGGCATATTTGGTTCCATAAAAAAATGAGAAATACTTCCAACATATATAAATGAAAAATTGTCCGCAAAAGCCAGCCTAGTACAGCAGAGCGCGATAAGACGTAATTTCTTCTATTTGTGACTTGACATCCTCTAATTTCAAGAAACAAATCCTCAGCCTTTCACTTATACTTGTACATGCTTCTAATTATATATATATATATATATATAAAAGAAGCAAAAATTCCTCAGAAGACAGCAAAGAAAAAAGTGCATGGCCCTTCAAGAATTGGAAAAAAAAAAAAATTGAAGGCAAATCTGGGAAACGGTCAACCAGAGTGATTAATTTTCTTCATGCATACAAGAGAAAATTAGCTTCGCAACTAATAAAAAGAAATGCGCCTGAGCTTATTGACTCTCTTTCCGCGCTTAAAATCCGATGCTAAATGACTGGTAACAAAAACTGTAGGGCAGGCCTATCGTTAATACCGTAGTGCACATCGTACTGCAATATAACAAGCAAAAATGACAAAATATGCACCATCTCATCCTTCAGTACTTGTAGTCCTTGACATGGAGGCTCTCAGAAGCACCCTCGCTGAGAGGAGCATCGCCCTTGTATTTGCCCAGGGTAGCCTCAGAGTTCGCCTTTGCCCTCGCAAGGAACACAGCTTGTGCATTCTTCACGTTCTCTTCCTTTCCTTGCCAGGCCTTGAGTGTGCTAGACTGAAGGGCACGCCCATAAGAGAACGACAGGGACCACGGCTTCTTGGTTTTGAGCTTGTTCATGGCATTCAGGTTGACAGTGGCTTCCTCCTCGCTTTGTCCACCAGACAAGAACACAACAGCTGGGACTGCAGCTGGCACAGTGCGCTGCAGAGCACGGACTGTGTACTCAGCAATCACTTCGGGAGCAACCTTTGGGCCCTCGGATCCAGGGGTCACCATGTTGGGCTTCAACAGAGTGCCCTCAAGCATGACCTTGTGGTCATTGAGAGCCTTGTAGCAAGCAGCAAGAACACACTCAGTCACAGCAGCACACTTCTCAATATCATGGGGTCCATCAACAAGGATCTCAGGCTCCACAATAGGGACAAGGCCATTCTCCTGGCAGATGAGAGCGTATCTAGCAAGGCCGTAGGCATTCTCATGGATCGCAAGTTCTGATGGCTCATTAGGAGCAATCTTGAGGACAGCACGCCATTTGGCAAATCTAGCACCAGCCTCATAGTACTTCTGGCAGCGCTGGGGAAGGCCATCAAGACCCTGGGTTGTAGTCTCACCATTGGTGCCAGCAAGTTCAACAGTACCCTTGTCCACTTTGATTCCAGGGAGAACACCACCTTCTTTCAAGACATCAACAAAAGGCTTGCCTGCACCAAAAATTAACATCATCTTAGTTGTAGATTAAAATAAGAAAAGATTATTACAATTTCAGCCAGACCAAGATGCTACAACAAACCTTCAGCAGTCTTCTGGTACAGAGTTTCCTCAAAGAGGATAACACCACTGAGATACTGGAGGGCACCAGGGGTGGTGAAAAGAAGCTCACGAAGAGCACGCCTCTTGGCCTCAACATTCTCTACATTGATGCTGGAAAGACGCTTGCCAATTGTCCCAGTGGACTCATCAGCAGCAAGGATGCCCTTCCCAAGGGTCCCAATGTAAGCAGCATTCTTAGCGAGCTCATCTGCAAATTTTTAGGAATCATCAAAAATTGAAGCAACCCAGTGTCAACCACCATTCACAATCTGGCAAATACCAAAACTGTAAACCAACCTAAAGATGACAAGAGCTGAAACAAGACAACTCCAGTTTCCCAAACCCACAGACAGGTACATCTAACTGGGAGTGTCCTGAATCTTCCCTATATACATAATACAGATATAAAAGCACAGCATGCTATATAGCCAAATACCTTCCTAACCAAAACGAGGTTATTATACAAATGAAAGAAAGTCAAGACAAGTCCAACATGCCTTCAGATATGAAGAACTCATCTAAAGTGAAGGAACAATAACAAAATACTCATTGTATTAGTGCAAAATCCAATCAACTATAATTCAAACCCAGATCCAGGCCTTCAGATCCAGAAACACACAAAACACATGCATCAATTCAGGAACAAGCAAAAGAGTTATCGAACAATCAAATCTACAAATGAACAACTGACATACAGCACAACATGCCCTTGTTAATCATCCATCTAGCCAATTAGGCCAAACAACTACAAATCAGATCCGAGCAGTCAACGACCTTAGCAATAGACAAGAAAATGGATCACCAAACGACAACAAAACAGAACTCTTGAAGCAAAGAATAGAGAGAAATTACCAGCATATTTGCTCTTGAAGCACGACATGGCTGAAGCGATAGTGAGAGAAATCCGGATTCTGGGGAGGTAGAGGGGAAAGGGAGGAATTCGTTGGGAGTGTAGGGGGTTAGGGCTTTATATTGTACTACTTACGGTTTCGTCGGTTTCCATTTTGTTTTTTTTCTATAAAGAAATTCGTAAAGTTTTAGTTCCTCCGTCTCATATTTTTTGTATTATTCACTTTTCAGTAACTAGTTTACATACCCGGCGCTGCCACGGGTTTCAAATGGTATTGTGCTATAAAAAAAATAGAAATATTGAAATTATTGTAAGAACATTGGTTCCAAATATATTCCAATAAAGTAAAACATTTAAACAATTTTTTTAAAACTAAAAAATCTCAACCAAATACCAACAAAGAAAAATTTTATGTCCATTTAACCACTTAGGCTTCTTATTGCAAAGATTTTAGGTAGTCATAGCATCAGTGTCCATATCTGGGTCTGCAGGTTGATCATGAAGTAATGCACTGCAATAGATATTCATATAGAGGAAATTTGTTAGGGGTATGTAACCATCTCCAAAAGAAATTGTAAGGATTAATTTTTAGTATATTAGGAGTAGATTCGAACATGTCCAAAGACTCAATCAATCCATCATCTGATGGTGAAACATTTGTTATAGAAGTAATTGGATGATCACACAATTCCTTCCTAGTAAATTAAAGAAAGATTACATTTTTTTAAAAAAAATAACCTCATATAATGTTTATAACAAAGATATAATACTTACGTTACATCTGCATATCGAAAATGTTGTGGTAACAAAGTATTTGATGAGTTTCCATGAGTTGGTAAGGCATTACTTGTACTGTCACTTATAATCGTAAAAACATCATGTACAGTATGGCATATAAAGTATAAAATGTAGATCAATCTCAACATTATGCGAACAAAAAATAACTTAAACTTTAAAACTTTATAAGAATGCTAAATATTAAATAATTAAGTACCTTGCATCTATCAAATTGGGTGTATTATTGCTAATGTCTGGGGCAACGACAGTTGTAACAATACCACAGCGGTGTAGTTCTGAACTCATGTCACTATAAATACAAAGTTATAGACATTAGTATTACAATATTTTAATAAAAAATAAACTTAAAGTGTTATATTCTAACATGGGGGAGTGATGGCGCTTAGGTGGGTGAAGACTTGATGGCATTTCAGTGGGAAAACGTCTTTTCAAGGAGGAGCTTCCATTAGGGGTGTAAGTGTTGACCTAAACCCGAACCCAATCCTAATTTTAGGGTTCGGGTCGGGTTGGGTAAAGAGAAAACGTAAATTCGGGTTGACCCGACCCGATCCGTGTTCAGAATTTAAATAATCGGTTTGGGTCGGGTGAACCCAAAAAAATCCGACCTGACCCTATTTCTGATTTTCAGCCCAACTCAGTGAACTCACGCACGCACACCAGCCCAGCCCAACTCACGCACGCTGCAGGCACACGGTCACCAGCCGTCTTCACTCTTCAGACATCAGGCTCTTCGCTCCACTCTTCAGATCTGAATCCGAATCTGATTCCTCTAATCCTCTCTTCAGTTAAGCTCTTCGCCTCTTCTTCCCGACTTTTGCCTCTTCCCGACGAACGTGAACGAGTCACGAGACTCACGACTGTCATCCTCCTCCGTCCGGACTGTCCCTCTTCTCGGCGTTCTCTGCGACTGACTGCTGGTCTTCTGCTGGCTGCTGTGCGACGGCGCGACGTGAAGGTATGTCAACATTTGTGCAGTATGTGCATAACCTCTGCGACTGACTGCAAATTCTTTTTAGACTGTCAACATTTGTGCAGTATGTGCATAACCTGTGGGCTGTGGTTATCGAACTCTGTTTCTTAGCTGGGTTAGGGTGTGTTTGGTTCACCATTTCGGAACACAAATTGCTCATTTTCCTGATGCAGTCTTGCTTTTTATGTCAGTGCATGCATTTGTCAAAGTCTAAATCGTCTGTTGCCTGTTGGGGTCTGCTCTTGCCATCGGAAATGTCTGTGAAAGTTCAGATCTTGAACTGGAGCTTGTATTTCATGCAATACTAATTTTTGTTGCAAACAAAATCTCCAATAGAAAGGGTTTTTGTTGGATTGCTACAATATTTGGATAGACTTCTAATGTGCTTGCCCTCTCTCAGTCCACCCTCTCTCCCTTTTTGAACTGTATTTATTTTCTGAAAATTCTTGCACAACTTAAGGATACCAGGAGCTGATTATACCTATGCTGGCTTAAAGTGTATTTTCTTTTGTGCCTTTTGCTTTCAGTTTTTTATGTTACAGTGAGATTGGTTTGTTTTCGTCTGGTTATCTCCAAATTGGCTTTTGTCATTCCTCTATTGCATTTGTTTTTTGCTTTATTTAGTCAATGTGATATGTTATGGATTTGTCAAGTGAATATGATTTATGTTTTCCTTGATATATTAGTTACATGGTTTAGTTACTCCTCAGCTGCTGTCTTTTTGGCATGGTTTAGTTGTTGTTTGTGGTTTACAATGATTTTGTTTTTGTCTTTTTACAGGTGATACATTGTTCTTTTTTGTTTTTGCTTTGGATTGTTCTGTCTTTTGCTTCCTTTGGCATGATATCCTATTTTCTTATCTCTTTCACAAACTTGAGGGAACTTTTATATGTTAACTTGTAGGACTGATTTTTTGCTGCTTTATCTGGCTCTGGTTTTGAACCGCCACCGCCTTTTGGTTCTAACACCTACTCCTCGGCTGCAAAGTTGTTTTGAGTTAGTACTTTTATTTCGTATTTGCTCACGCCACTAAATTCCTAGCTATAGAACATTCTAAACGTAAAGAATGAAAAGAAGATAGAATACATGTTGCAATGGTTTTCTTTTGTTTTCTTTTTTCTATAATATATTCACCTGTATGAGGCCTATTTCTTGTAACTAATACATGTTAAAACGTTATGGCCATTGGGACGTGTTTATTATCATGTTAAGTTTGTTCATGTTGTGGCCATTTTTATGTTTGTTACTAGTTCTTTTAAGTGGATATTTTTAGGACCTGCAGGTTGGATATATTTGAATGTGGAATGGAAATTATGGAATTATTGAACTATGTAATCAGAATTTCGGGTCAACCCGACCCTAACCCGACCCTAATCGGGTTAGGGTCGGTTCGGGTCATCAACGAAATAGGGTCGGGTTAGGGTTAGGGTTAGGGTTAATCGGGTTAGTGATAGCCTAAAAAAGTCGGGTTTCAACTCGAACCCGACCCTACAACCCGAACTTTCACCCCTAGCTTCCATTACTCAATGATTGAAACTGATAATTACAGTAATAATACATAAATAATTAGTTGATCCAAGTCATATATAATTTTATAAAAAAATATTAGAATAGTTTCAATGCTAAAACTATCACAAGTAATACCTTGGAAATAAGCTGAAGTAGTAATCGACTGTCAGCTGACCAATTTATTGGATGCATTTTCTTCACTGTAAATGCAGAATGTAAATTCTGACAATTATATTTTGTTATTTGCACATCCCAAATAAATTGACCACCCATTAGGCGTCCAAATATCGTTTGGATTTTTTCTTGCCCCTCCACCTACATTTAAAACATGATAGTATTGATAGCCAAACGCTATCGCCTCGATCTGGCCGAACTCCCTGCCACAAGAATGGCCAGAAGAAGCTGGCGCTACCCGAGAAAAGGTGTGATCATGCACCTCGGGAGATAGCCGAAGAGCTCCGAGCCCGGCACGCCAGGAAAACCCGAGGACACTACTCGCCCCCCCAAGGTTGTGAACAGATCGCCTTCGGAAAAACGGCACCAGACACAGCGAGCCGAAGATGATATCCCCGAAGGCGGAACTCCCTGAAACTGGGAACCCCCGAACTGAGGGCTTGTTTCCCCAAGAGGCTTTGTCCGTACCAAAGGACGACCTCACCCAGGGACCTCGGGAGTACGGCAGGAGCATTTATGGAAGCATTTAAGGAAGCCTCTGACACATCCATTCACAGACGCCACAATCCGCCTCAAAAGGCGCACTGCCACGCTGACGCCATCAAAATCACATCATGGCCCGTCTCAGCACATGGCTCAAGGCAACCTGCTACCAGCTATCTGTCTCCTATGCCCAGAAATTCAGGAACATCCGACCGAACACGTGTCGCGATCTGAACGGGCTAGGCACTCCTATAAATACCAGGAATTAATACTTGGCAGGAGGCTGGTTGGCAAAACACTGCTCCCACACTCTGAGAAAATTACCAGGCAAGACTCCTCAGCCCTTTGTGCTATTTCCTCTGCCTTTCTCTCAGCCAACCACTGACTTGGGCGTCGGAGGCTCCCCCCCCGGAAAAACACTCCGGGGGCCTCCTAACCCTTTGTTTCTGAGCTTTCAGGCACACTCCCTTGGGCGATCCATCCACCAGGCGTTCTTCCTCCCAGAAGTCTCTCCACCAGTCATCATGACTATAAACGATGAGGCCCCTGGCCATCATTTGGCGCCGTCTGTGGGAACCCGCTCTGAGATCGCCGTCGTTGAGACTCGGCGTTCTAAGGACAAGGGACTCCCAAGGTCCCCGTCCGCGCCTGAGATACAACCGGCTGCTGAGCAAACACTCCCAGGGACTTCTGCGCCTGAGGAAGACCGCCCTCTGGTAGTCACCATGAGCTTCTTGAGGGACTTTCAGCGTTCGGTCGTTGCTGAAGTGACCCAGCAGATCGACCGAAGGTGGCCACAGCAAGCACGGGCCCAGAGACCCCCCTCACCGACACGCCCTCGGGAGAGAAGCCCCAAGTCTACACATCGCAGTTCGGGGAGTGGAGACCCTCGCGAAGAATCATCCACAGAAATTATAGCCCTCGGGAAACGTTCTGTGGGACAAACCAGGTCCAAGCGACTGAGAGTCTCACAGCGAAGCAGTTCGTCGCCTGAGGCGAGGTCCTTGTCCCCTCAGCGCCGAACTCGCCCCCCGAAGAGGCGCCGACGATCTTCATTCCCTGAAGAAGGCCCTAGCGCCACAGTGCTCATGGAGAAGATACTAGCACGGCTGGACAGAGTGGAAAAACAAGTGGCCAGAAAATCCGTTTGGGCCAGACCCTCGGGAACATCCTGCGAAGGTGACTCCCCATTCATTCAGGCCGTCGTTGAGGCAGCCATGCCAGGCGACTTCAGAGTACCTCGGTTGGAAATTTATGATGGTCGTACTGATCCACAGGCCCACCTGACGAAGTACAGACGCAGCATGATAATGCACGGTGCTGATGACGCTACCATGTGCAAATGCTTTGAAGTCACCCTCACAGGGCCAGCAACTGTGTGGTACAATTCATTGCCTCCAGGGACCATCACTGAGTTCCAGGAGTTGTCCACAGCCTTCACGCAGCAGTTCATTGGGAGCAGGCCAACGGCGAAGATGCCTGTCCAGATGTTCGACATAGAGCAGAGAAACGGAGAAACCATCCGAGACTATGTCGAAAGATTCAACAGGGAAGCTCTGAGCGTCCCAGACTTCCGGCCCGAAATCCGCATCCTTGCCATGACACGGGGCCTTCGGCGAGACTCACAGCTATTCTACGAGTTCTCAAAGGACCCCCCGGAGACCCTCGGAGAATTTTACCGAAGGGCAGAACAGCACATGACCGCCGAGGAACTAAGAATGGCAGGGCCGAAGTCCGATCACCACCGCGCCGAAGGGTCCAATCAACAAGCTCGGCATCCGACCGAACAAGCAGGACGACCTCGGAGGATGCGGGGAAGGAAACCTCAAAGTTTCACACCATTGAGCACTACACGGACCAACATTCTCATGGCGCTGGAAAGGCAAGGGACGCAGATTCGGCGGCCAAGGGCCATGACCGCCGATAACAAAAAGAATGCCAAGAAGTTCTGCCAGTTTCATCGCGACCACGGTCATGACACCGAAGATTGCTTCCAGCTGAAGAAGTACATAGAGTCGCTGATAAAACAGGGCCAACTTCGGAAATACCTGCGGATGCCTTCCCCGAAAGGCAGAAAAATGGAGGAAGAAAGGGCCGAAGATTGAGGACTATGACTCCGACAGGCGGAGAAACCGAAGTCCAAAAAGGCGCCCTCCACCTCCAGCAGGGGTTATCCAAACCATCACCACGGGGCTCCCATCCTCGGAAAGAAAGCGGAAAGCCAGAGAAATTGCAGTCATGGAGTATCAAAGTCCATCAAAGAAGCTGGCTCGCAAAGATGGCTCCACCGTCGTCTTCCCCCACGACGATCCGCTGCTGATTATGGCGAGAATAGGGAACTGGGACGTCAAAAGAGTGTTGCTTGATGATGGCTCAAATGCTGACGTCCTATTCTCGCACCTGCTGCCGAGCTTGGGCATCTCCAGCAGCGAACTGAAGCCTGTCACCTCGCCCACTTTTGGGGTTGGACCATCCGAACTCCCCGTCCTCGGATGGATCGATCTCCCGCTGATGATGAAAGGGACTTCGGTAGACAGAGCAGCTGAGTTGTACGCCTCCACAATGGCAAGATTCATCGTCATGGACGTCCCGTCCTCGTACAACGCCATCCTTGGAAGGCAGACACAGGGGAACCTGCACATTCGCCCTGATGTGAAGTACTTGACTGTCACATTCGCCACCAAGGATGGAGATGCAGAGATCTTCATCGACCAGGCCGAGGTAAGAAAGGTGTTTGTGAAAGCACGAAAGGCTCCGGCAAACAACTCTACACAAACGGTGGAGGCAAAGGCGCAGGAGAAAGGCAAAGGAGAAGATCCCGCAAAGGCAGAAACGGAAGCAGTAGATCTTGTCCCAGGACAATCTACCCGAATAGGGAAGAGCTTGGCCGAAGGTGACAAGGAAAAACTTGTATCCTTTCTGCTGGAAAATAAAGATCTGTTTGCCTACTCGCCGAAAGATATGCCAGGGGTAAACCCTGGCATAATACAGCATAGCCTCAAAGTAAGCCCGGAAGCAAAACCTGTCCGGCAAAAGAAACGGAGCATCTCAGCCCACAAAAGCAACTTTGTCAAAACCGAAGTCCAGCGTCTCCTAGATGCTGAAGTTATCAGGGAAGTGAAGTACCCCGAATGGTTAAGCAACGTGGTCATCGCCACAAAAGAAGGTAGCAGCAAACTCCGGATGTGCATCGACTTCAGAAACTTGAACGATGCTTGCCCGAAAGACTCATACCCTCTGCCGCCAATAGATCAACTGGTAGATTCAACTGCTGAATATGGGCTCCTTAAGTTTCCTAAACGCCTTCAGTGGCTACCATCAAATAAGGATGGACCCCGAAGATGAAGAGAAGACTGCCTTCATCACCGAGGGAGGAACATATTACTATATCAGGATGCCCTTCGGGCTCCAAAATGCAGGAGCCATCTACCAGAGGCTGATGAACAAGGTCTTCAAAGACCAAATGGGGAGAAACATGGAGGTGTATGTTGATGATATGATAGTCAAGAGCAAGCTGCCTGGCTACCACGTTGCAGATTTAGAGGAAACCTTCCAAAAGCTTAGAGCCTTCGGGATCCGCCTTAATCCTAAGAAGTGCATCTTCGGGGTGACCTCGGGAAAATTCCTTGGGTACATGGTATCCAAAAGAGGCATCGATGCTAGCCCCGAGAAGATTAAGGCTCTGCTTGAGTTCCGAACTCCTGCCACAGTCAAAGACGTGCAGAGACTCACCGGAAGAATAACCTCTCTGAGCAGATTTATTTCCAGGTACGGAGATAGGTGTCGACCTTTCTTCAAAGTCCTCACAAAGGCAGCAAAAATGGAAGGCAACCTCGGAAGAAATGATCATCCTTGGGATGAAGATTGCCAAAAAGCCTGGGAAGAACTCAAAGTCTACTTGGCCAGCCTGCCGACTCTGCGACAACCTCGGGAGGGAGAGCCCCTCGTACTGTACCTCGCCGTCACAGAAAAAGCTGTGAGCTCGGTCCTCGTGAAAGAAGAAGGGCCAAAGCAATGGCCGGTCTACTATGTCAGCAAGTCCCTGCATGGCGCCGAAATCAGGTACCCTTTGCTTCAAAATGCTATATATGCCTTGGTGCTTGCAAGGAGAAGGCTGCGACCATACTTTCAGGCTCACCCCATCATCGTCCGAAGTAGTCTGCCGCTACGGGATGTCATGAAGAGAGTTGATCATTCGGGAAGGCTCTCCAAGTGGTGCATAGAGCTGGGCGAACACGAAATCACGTATGAGCCTCGGAAGGCCATAAAAGCTCAAGCACTGGCAGATTTTATCGCCGAAATACCCACCACTGAGGAGAGCCATTCAGATCCAAAAGAGGGTGAGCCAGAATGGACCTTGCACGTAGACGGAGCCTCGGGGTCCGAACACCAGGGAGCTGGAGTAATTATCAGGGGCCCCGAAGGCCTGGAGGTAATGAAGGCTATCAAGTTCAGCTTCAACGTCACCAACAATGTAGCTGAGTATGAAGCCCTCATAGCGGGATTACGCTTGGCCAGAAAGATTGGCGTGAGAAACTTAAAGGCTCACAGCGATTCCCAGCTAGTAGTTCGGCAGACGGCAGAAGATTATGGGGCGAAGGACCCAATCTTGGCAAAATACCACGAGCTGGTAGCAAAGCTCATCCAAGAGTTTGACGCCGTACGGATCGAAAATGTACCTCGGCGGAATAAGACTGAGGCAGATTGCTTGGCAAAGTCAAAAACATATGCCGAGGTGCTAGACCATCCGAGCATCTCAGTGCTGAGCATGGTGACCTCGGGAACAGGGTGGAAAGACCCAATAAAAAGATACCTCGCAGAGAATTTGCTCCCCGAAGACCCCGGCGATGCTGCAAGACTGCGAAGACACTCCGGAAGATTCTTCCTGATTGGCGAAGAGTTATACCGACAGGGATATGCGAATCCGCTGCAAAGATGCGTGGATGAAGAGGATACTGAAATGGTCCTTGAAGAGGTCCACGAAGGCATGTGTGGTTCACACATTGGAACTGATGCCCTTGCAGCGGTGATACTTCGCCAAGGATACTTCTGGCCTACCCTGAGAAAGGACGCAAGACAGTTCGTCCGAAAATGTGGTAGCTGCCAGAGACACGCGAACATCCAGAGGGCACCCTCGGAGATGGTAAGTTCGGCTGACTATCCTTGGCCGTTCGCAGTCTGGGGTATAGACCTTATTGGGCCACTCCCCACAGCACCCGGAGGCGTGAAATTCTGCGTGGTAGCAGTGGACTATTTCTCAAAATGGGTGGAGGCAGAACCACTAGCAACTATCTCGGCAAAAGAAGTGCAGAAGTTCGTATGGAAGAACATCGTATGCAGATTTGGCATACCGAGGGTACTAGTAGCTGATAATGGATCCCAATTCATAGACAAAGGATTCCAAGAATTTATCAGCGACCTCGGAATAAAGATGCACTTCGCCCCAGTAGCTCACCCCCAAAGTAACGGGCAGGTGGAAGTATCGAACAGGACCATAAAAGATGGCCTGAAAAAGAGACTGGGAGAAGCAAAAGGGAAATGGCCAGGAGAACTCCAAAGCGTATTATGGAGCTACCGAACGACGCCCCGGAGAGCCACAGGGGAGACTCCTTTCTCACTCGTCTTCGGAGCAGAGGCCATTATCCCAATGGAGATAGTTCAACCTTCGGTACGGGTGCAAGTATTTGATGAAGGTGGAAATGACCTTGGCCTCAGAACCAAGCTTGACCTCGTCGGCGAACACAGAGAAATAGCCGAGCTGAGAAGAAAAGCTTTTCAGCAAAGAGTGGCCGCGGCTATAAACCTACGAGCCAGGCCAAAAGAAATCAAGAAGGGAGACCTCGTTCTCCGAAAGGCTGACTTTGCACCCCGAAGGCCGTCCCACGGAGTACTTCGCGCAAACTGGGAAGGACCTTATCTGGTTCTCGCCGAAGTACGAAAAGGCGTGTACAAACTTGGCGACGCCGAAGGCGTAGAATTGAAAAATACTTGGCACTCAGACGCCTTGAAAAAATTCTACGCCTAAGATGAAGCGGAGGAATTGTAAGTACAGAATGCTCTTAAGGAAAGTTCTTAAGTATCCAAAATTGTGCAAAGCAGAATTCCGCGAAGATGCTCGCCATGATAAAGCGTAGATATGACTTTCCGAAGTCCCTTGAGCCATCACGCTCGGGAATGATGGAAAACAAAAATCTCGCAGAAGTACTCGCCATAGCCAGCGCAGAGATAATTTTCCGAACTCCCTTGAGCGAACGTGCTCGGGAAAATGGGAAGTGAAAAATCTCGCGAAAGGTTTTCCGAAGTCCCTTGAGCCATCATGCTCGGGAAAGATGGGAAACAAGAACGTCGCAGAAGTACTCGCCGAAATAAGCGCAGAGACAGTTTTCCGAAATCCCTTGAGCCATCACGCTCGGGAAAAACGGAAAACAACTCTCGAAAGATTTCCTAAGTCTCTTGAGCAAACATGCTCGGGACAAAAGGAAAAGAAGGAAAATTTTTTGACTAAGGAATTTCCGAAGTCCCTCGAGCGAACGTGTTCGGGACAAAATGGAAATGCAAAAGCCTGCAAAAAGACTTAGTCAAATTTTTTCAGACTTTCCAGAAAGTCTCTCGAGCAAACGCACTCGGGACAAAGGAAGGTAAAAAAGTTTCTTTGATCGCAGGTTTTCCGAAGTCTCTTGAGCGAACGTGTTCGGGACAATGGAAATGAAGAAACTTGCAAGAAAAGACTTAGCCAAAAAAATCATCATTAAGAGCAAAGCTGCTTTACCGTAAAGAAGTGCCCGAAGAAGGAATGCAAAATAGAAGGGAAGGAAAAGGGGCCCTAAAAAATAGCCTAGGGGTTCGCGGCGTCCCGAGAGCCACTCGCTGGCCCGCCCTTTTCCACCACCTTTCGCGCCGGCATTGAAGGAGGAAGTTTCAGATGCTCGACCTTGGACCATTCCCACCGAGGTCCCTCAGGAATATTTAGGGGCTCAAGAAAAGAGAGGTCTAAATCTGGGAACCTCTGGAGAATCTGGTGACGAGCAAGGCAGAAGCCGTCCTGAAAGGCAACCTTCGCCATTTGATCAGACTCGTTCTTATCAAGCTCGAGGTCGTAAAGCTCGTCCTCCAGTTCAGCAATCTCCTCCTTCAGCGCCTTTATCTCCAGCGTCCCCTTGGACCCCTTCTTCAAAGACTCGACCTCGGCCCGGAGAGTATTATTCTCGCTCGTCAACGACACTATAAGGCTGTCAGAACCAGCCTTGTGCTTGAGAAGATCTTCGTTGGCGGCGAGCATCCCCTTTATTTGATCACCGAGGTCAGCAATCTTCTGGGAGGAATCCTTTTGAAGTTCTTCTTTTTCCTTCCGGAACTCCTCCCGAAGGGCAGTCACTTCTTTCTCAGCAGCCTCTTTCAGCTGCTGGTTTTTGGCGGCCGACTCCGCGAGTGCGATCCTCGCCTCATTCATGGTCTAAGTGGCCGAAGTTCGGAAGGCAACCTCCCTGGCCACCCGAACTCGGAGAAAGCCGGCGTACCCCAGCAGCTGCAAAAAGATAAAACGCAAGGTCAGTAAGAGCCAAACACTTAGGAAAAAATTGAAGGGAAAGAGCTGTGAAGGATATACCTGAGCAGCATGCTCGGTGATCTTTGCGGCGAGAGTGTTATCCCCCGGATGGGCCGCCGCTATAGCCTTGAAGGAGGCCTCGGTGAGCACCCCCTTCGAAATTTCCTTAGCCATTTGAGGAACGTCCTCGGAGTACAAATTCATGTCCTCCGTGAACGTCCAGAAAGGCTCCTTTGGGTATCTTCCCTTGCGGGATTTTGGCGTCCCGAAGAGCTCGCTTCCGAGCATGTTCGGCCGCCCAGTCAGGGGTAGTCAACTCCCCTGCGTGGCAAGAATGAGAAGGAGATTAAAGACAAAGAAGGCAATCCAGAAAAAACAAAGGAAGTACACTTTGTCTGGAAACAAACCTGGTGGAACCTCGACAACGACGTCCTCGGAGTCCTCGGCCTCCTCGGCCGAAATGCCCTTGCCCTTCCGCCTGCGCCGCTCCTCGGCAGAAGGTACTTCTACCACTACATCAAGGAGGGCCTGCGACGCAGTAGGACTTTGAGGAGGGACGTCGGTTGAAGGGACCTCGGAAGCAGCAGTCTCAGGCGCCGGAATCTCGGCTGTCCCAGGCTCCTCAGCAGTCTCCTCGGGAATTTCTTCTAGAGGAACCTGAGCAGGGGACCTCGGCCGAATCATCAGGCGGCGAAGTGACAGCAACCTCGGCGTCCTCGTTTCCCTCCCTAATACTTTCCAAATGGGAAGAAATAACAGTCTTCTTCGCCCGTTTAGACGAGGGACCAGCACCAACGGACTTTCGCCTTCGGGAAGCCGCCTTCTTCGTCTGATCGCCCTTCTCCACTTGGCCGGAGAAAAGGGACTTGTAATAGGCGGCAGTCCCGTCGCCCATCTCTGAAAAAGGAGAGAAACATCAGCGTAAGTCCGAGGAAAAAACAGCAAAGGAGTAGAAGATGACTCACTTTCGACAAGCGTTTCGAAAGAAATTTCCTCCTTAAGAAGCTTGACCAACCAGGAATCCTTCCCGGCGATGGCAGGAGCTGGCATCTTGAGGTCAGTCTTGTGCTCCTTTACCACCTTTAGTTCCCGAAGGACCTCTTCGGTCATCAACTTCCAGTTGATTGGAAAAGGGTAAAGGGCGCGCGGAGCGACCTCGGGATCCCAGTCAGAGACAGCCCGAATGCGGGCGTCGAAATCCGCGAACACGGGAGCCAACTCTGGGGTCAGCAGCATCCTCGGATCAACAACGTCCACATCCAGTGTTCCCTGAGCCCATTTGGTCGGAACGTACGACCAGGCCTCGTCCATCTTCAGGAAGAAGAACTTCTGTTGCCACCCCCGCCAGCTATCCTTAGTGGCGAAGGTGAACATGAATTTCTTGCTCCCGGATCCCCGAGGTAGCATGAAATAGAAGCCACCCTTCGGGACCACAGAGAGCTTGTAGTACTGCATAAAGATTATGAAATGGGGTTCTATCCCGAAGACGCCACACATGCAGAGGTAGGCGTTAAAATAGCAGAACGAGTTCGGGGGAAGCTGGTTCACAGCAATGCCATGAAATTTGCAGAACTCGCACACCATCTTCGGGGGAGGATACCGAAGACCGGCCTTCAGCTGGGCTCGGAAAACGGTAACCTCCTTACTATGGTTTGAAAAAGCATAATGGCTAGAACGAGGCAGCCTAGTAATGGCGTAAGAGGGAAGAAAGAATTTTTTCTTCCACCTCTCTAACTTTGCAGGGGTGGTGCAACAAGGATGGGCTAAAAGAGGCTGCCAGCTCTCAGGAATGGGCATTTTCGACATGAAAACGAGTTTGAAAACGGAAGAAAACAGTTTCCAGAGAAAAACTCAAAAGAACAGAGGGATCAAAACGTTCTGGAAAACAAAAACCCACCGAAAGATTTGCCAAAATCTGAGGACGCCGTCGTGAAAGTTGGCTGGAAAAAAGCTCTGATTAAGGTAGCTCCGCCACAGAAAGCAAGAAAGTGCAAGAACAGGGGCAAAGCAGAGAAAAGAGCAGAAGAAAAAGCAAAGGGAACTTATGATGGAATGGGCTATTTATAAAGCCAGAGGTGGGTAACCGAAACATCGTCATAAGTACCCTTTGGAGGCGAACCGTCGCCGTAACTGCTCTCTGCACCTGAAAAGGCGCGCCCTCTGTAACCGACGTGACTCTCCTCCAATGGCAAAGCGCCACGTGTCAACCGCTGCGCAAAAATGGGGGACACGTCCTCCAAACGTCCCTTGAAAACTGGGACACGTCTTCTGACATCCCTGGAAAACTGGGACGCGCCGCTCAGACTGACACGCTTGGCCAAACAGACCTGCAGAAACAAAGAGCAGGCCAACTCGAGGACGCCAAGAGACAGGCTATGGCCGAACAGCCCATGACCTTCGGGCAAGAGGTGTATCTTCGGCACAGGCTCCGCCTCGAAGACACCAAAGAACAGGCCAAGGCCGAAGAGCCCATGATCTTCGGGCAAAAGGCGCATCCTCGGAACAGGTTAAGCTTCCAAAGAGACTCCCATAAACAACCTCGGAAAGAGATGCAAAACCGAAGTCTTCACTTCGGCTTTCCAAAGGGGGGCATGTGATAGCCAAACGCTATCGCCTCTATCTGGCCGAACTCCCTGCCACAAGAATGGCCAGAAGAAGCTGGCGCTACCCGAGAAAAGGTGTGATCATGCACCTCGGGAGATAGCCGAAGAGCTCCGAGCCCGGCACGCCAGGAAAACCTGAGGACACTACTTGCCCCCCCAAGGTTGTGAACAGATCGCCTTCGGAAAAGCGGCACCAGACATAGCGAGCCGAACATGATATCCCCGAAGGCGGAACTCCCTGAAACTGGGAACCCCCGAACTGAGGGCTTGTTTCCCGAAGAGGCTCTGTCCGTACCAAAGGACGACCTCACCCAGGGACCTCGGGAGTACGGCAGGAGCATTTATGGAAGCATTTAAGGAAGCCTCTGACACATCCATTCATAGACGCCACAATCCACCTCAAAAGGCGCACTGCCACACTGACGCCATCAAAATCACATCATGGCCCGTCTCAGCACATGGCTCAAGGCAACCTGCTACCAGCTATCTGTCTCCTACGCCCAGAAATTCAGGAACATCCGACCGAACACGTGTCGCGATCTGAACGGGCTAGGCGCTCCTATAAATACCAGGAATTAATATTGGGCAGGAGGTTGGTTGGCAAAACACTGCTCCCACACTCTGAGAAAATTACCAGGCGAGACTCCTCAGCCCTTTGTGCTATTTTCTCTGCCTTTTCTTGGCCAACCACTGACTTGGGCGTCGGAGGCTCCCCCCCCCCCCCCCCCCCCCCCCCCCGGAAACACATTCCGGGGGCCTCCTAACCCTTTGTTTCTGAGTTTTCAGGCACACTCCCTTGGGCGATCCATCCTTCAGGCGTTCTTCCTCCCAGAAGTCTTTCCACCAGTCATCATGACTATAAACGATGAGGCCCCTGGCCATCAAGTATGATATTGACAGTTGCATATAATTGAAAATAAAGTTGTTGGGAACACAAACCGTGTCCTTTGCCATGTATAATTCAGATGCTGGGCGTCCAATCAACAGCTCTGCAACCTTGTCGAACGCAACAAAATATGTGTCAAATGAGTGGTCTGCAACTTTCAAACTTACTTTATACCTACATAATGAAACATATAAAAAATATCACGAGTCTATGACATGGCAATAATGTTAGTAATGAAAAGATGAAGTAATATTGGTAGTGAGTCATAAGAACCTGATGACCCGTTTGCCAGTAACTGTATTACATTTATCACAATAGTACATCGAACCTTGCGGTTGTACTTTCTTCAAGCAAGTACTGCAGCCCTCATAATACCAGGGGTATTGTTCATCAACACACATAATTGTTGCAGAGCAGCAGAAAACTTTATTCTGTTAAAACAAATGTAACTGATCACCAATGATGAAATCATACGAGTTTAAGTTAATGAATACTAAATTTAATATACTTCAACAGTAGGATCCGAGCGACGATTCTCAATATCAAGCAGGGTGAAGCGCTCAGTAATATCACTAATTGTTGAATCATTCACTACTTGCTGATCAGCTGAATCATGAATAACGCTAACGTCACCAATAACGGGCCTGTAAAAATACTGAGCTTATCAAGTGCACCTTAATAAAAATAAGTGAAAAATAAAATTGATACTTTTTCGTTGTAATCTTACGATTGTTCCAAGATAGTTACCGCAGGGATGTCAAGATTGACATATATTTTGGTTGCACATGTTGAATACAAAAAATCCTTTCCTATAAATGGAATGCACATATCAGGAAGTGTAGATGCATATAATAAAATTATACCAGATCATTGAAAGACAATTCAATAGGGTATCGCGAATGCACCAGTGCTTTATACCTGCAAATTGCTTTATATATGTAGATGTTATAACCAATATAACATGTTTATAGTTCATGCTCAAGATGCACTGATGATCAGCCAAGTCAACTTTGTCGCCCCATAGCACAACCTTAAGTTCTGCACCACTGCAGTTATCGAACTTATTATTGAATATATTGCTTAGGAGGAAAATGAATATCTATGTGTGTATCAAGAAGTACTTACTTGTGATTCCTTAAGTAAAGTGTACATCTCCGAGTAGGAGGGTCATGTTTAACCTGTTGAGAAATCACAGGCCCAAGTTTCCAAAGTTTCCCAATGATATCTGGTTACATGAAGTAGTAATGACAATAAAAATATATCAACAAACAAACTATATATTAGTCTTTTAAACGATGCTTTATATAAAGGTTTTCTTAAAAATTTGGCAAAAAGAATACCTATTGAATAAACATTACGTGGAACACACTTGTTGACATCCGAAAACTCGACAAACTCAAATTTGTGCCATTCAATGTCAGGGCAAATAGCACTAATTCGGGTTACAGTAGTGTACCTCGAAAAAAATATTTTATGTAGACAACTCATAGGGTTTTGAACATCATAAGGACGGTTAACAATGAAGTTTTTCACAGTGAAAATAGAACCTTCTTCAATAGTAGCACGAAACTTGTTATCTAGGTCATTCGGGATTCTTGTACATATATGGTCATTCTGCAGGACATAACAATTATCAATATACAATTGATATAAATGATAAGTATAATAATTTTATGTTCAAATAAAAGTATACATTAGAATCTAGAAAGATCATCTCCATTCCGATTAAGCTCCCATATCTTGTCACGGCATCCCAAATACGAGTAATGCGAACCTTTAAGCACCAATTATATCCAACTCGTGTAAGGTCCCGTATTTAATGTTGTTGTTGGGTTTGCATATTGGGAAACTGAATTTGAAAAATCAAACAACTATAGTTTAGAGATATAAAAAAACAAACATAATCTAATACACTTATAATGCCATATTAAGTAATTATTTCATTATGTCATAATATAACATTTAAAGTCAATCAATTATATCACTTGAATAATACCAGGAATCCACACTTCAAATGTGGCGATTGTATAAGCGCTCAAAAACTTCAGTGTATACAATATTCTTTGTGTGCGATATGAATCTTGGATTGTTATTTCGCAACAATATTCGAAATCCATCAGGTGAGGTTACACGAGAAGCAGCAACATATAGTTTTCCATGACTAAAAACAGGTTCTGGAAGGTAGAGTCCAACATGATTGAACGTTTGTCCTTGGCTCTTATTTATTGTCATGGCAAAACATGGTTTTACTGGGAATTGCCGTCGAGAAAGATCAAATGGTAATTGAGTGTTGGAAGGTACCATCTGAATTCGTGGAATCAAACAACGGTTACCTATGTGATTTCCAGTTAAGATCTCTGCCTCAATTACTCTATCGGCAAGCCGAGTAACGATAAGTCTTGTCCCATTGCACAACCCATTTGCTTGGTTTATATTTCTTAACAATATTATGGGGGCCCCAACCTTCAACTCTAAGACATGATTTGGAAGTCCAAAAAACTTCAAACTGGATATAACAGTGTATGTGTTTCAATATTTTCAGATGATGGTGAGATACGATCTGCACTCAAGTATGTTCTACCATCTCCAGGGATTAATGCAAGTAGGCGATAATTAATTTCATCAACAATTTCATTTTTTGTTGCCAATATTGCCCTTTCTTTAAGATATCCCTTATTAGTGAGCATCATATGCAAATCTAGAAAAGTATCTCAGATAACATCATCAATTGGATCCTCATGCAGGGAAATTAAAAATTTATCAGGGATTTTGATCCAAGTTGGTTCTTCATCATCATCTGATAATTTATGTAATGGCAAATGACCTTCTCCAAGGTTCAATATCCATTGGCAAAACTCAACAACTTCTGAATTCTCAGAATTTACCAATCTCATATTTTGAGTAAGAGTGTGAAGACTACAATGTGACCAAAGAGCAGATGAAGGTAATGATGCTACAACAATATCACCTCTACTACCACGATTAATGACAGGCAAGATTTGTCGAAAATCCCCACCAAGTATAATAGTTTTTCCACCAAAAATTCTAGTAGAAGCAATATAATCACGATGACGCATGATGTCACGCATAGTGCGATCTACAGCCTCAAAAGCATGTTGGTAAGCCATGGGTGCCTCATCCCATATAATAAGACTCGTCTTACACAATAACTCTGCCAGCGGAGTTGATTGCTTGACATTGCATACAGAATCTTTATCTAACTTGATGGGGATTTTCATTCGTGAATGGGCAGTACGCCCCCCTGGCAATAAAAGTGTAGTAATACCTGAAGATGCAATTGCCAACACTATCTTTCTGTCAGAGCGAACACGTGATAGAAGTGTGCCGTAAAGATATGTTTTACCAGTGCCGCTACTTCCATATACAAAGAAAAGCCCACCAATTCTAGATTGTACCGAACCCATTACAGAATTGTAAACTTGTAATTGGCCTTCATTCAAGCCATGATATAAAGATGAATGCTCTATAGCAAGTGCAGCCCGATCATAATTCAACTCTTCAAGTATCAATGAATTATGCTCGATAACTAAAGTAGTCAGATCGGGATACGGCGTACCAACAAATTCCTTCAAACTTCTTCCATTCCTATTCAGGATTTTCTCAACATCGTAAAGTGCATAATTGTACCTTTCCGAGTCTAATAATACAAATTCATGATCATTCCTAAGTCGACATTGCATTGTGATAACATCATTAGACAATGTATCACGATGTTGCATCCAAAGCTTATTTGGGTACACAACTTGACAAAATAATAACATTGTCAGAAATAGCTCCCGCAAAATAAGAAGGCATTGCCCAATGGGAAGATTCATGTAGTGCCTCATGCCACTCGCCATCGCCATCGCCATCGCCATCTAGCAAACCTAATGCAAGACACGTTTCCTTAAAAGTAGTATAAATAATACCCCGAACTGTGCGTAAATCATCAAATGAGGTTGGACCTCGTTGAACATTTAACAACATACGAAGGTAATATTTTTCACCAGCAGTCGGGTGTACATTCCATATCCTACCTACAGCTTTTCCTCTCAGTCGAGGAGTCCATTCTTTCTTCTGTCTATTCCAAACATAATGCATAGGGAACTCCACATATGTCAACCTCTTCACTGCATCATCATTTATGTTACGACGCATCCATGCCAAGAATTTTGTGACAATATTTCTCTGACGTTCAACAATGTTCTGGATGTTCGCATTTGCTGGGTACACAATATTTTGTTCATTGGGAAGATGGAAAGATAGACGTTCCACAGGGGGGTCATGGTGATGAATTTCAAACCCAAAAAAGCGCCAGCATGCCTCAGATGCTGATATATATCTACTATCCATATATTGTTTAATTTCATCAACCTCATGCCTAGTTGGCAACTGAGTAACTGAAGAATTAGACCCAGAACTTTCAATCACAACAGTCGACCTATCACTCCCCTTCTGCATATATTTGCACAAGTACTTCATACAGTTATCCCTATTCGTTTTCCCAATATTGCAATGACAGTCATGTTTCATAATTAAATTAACGTTGTGAGGGACAATGGACCGATTATCAAGAATACATCCGTGCTTTATAACTGTATCATCTGTACATCGGCGCCTATATACAGGATACCCATCTTCACCAACTGATGTTTCAGATTGAAATGTACGAGGGTATTTTTTCTTGCACTTGCCATTAACCATACAAGGGGATCTATAGTTAGCATTCCCACAAGGGCCATGCATCATGTGCTTGGCCATTGCCGCATATCAATAGATCCAGGGTCAGTGAGTTTGTTTTCCTGATGCAGGAAAAGAGCAATATGTGCATGTGGTAGGCCACGTTTTTGGTTTTCTACTGCAACAACAACTGTATGCAAATAAAATTATAAAGAATTACCTAGTGTTATTGGTAACATATATAACATACGAATGTATAATAAGTTTGAAATTGGAAAGTGTGTTATTACTGCCCATAGATCTATCAAAATGCTGTCCCCTAGTAATGTCATGAAGCAAATATTGTAACTTCATCTGAAAAACACGGTCCACAATATCAGGTCTGTCCGCTGATGTTTGACCAGGAATTAATTCTAAGCACTTTGTAATCTCATTCCAGTTAGGATTGCATGTCATTGTAATAAAAAGATCTGGATGACCAATCCAATGACAAATAGCCATTGCATCTTGATAGCTTTGAGCCATGTAACGTGGGCCACCGGTGAATGATGTTGGAAGAATACAAGGTCTGCTAGTTAATGATGCATTCATATCACCTTTATTAATGGCATCCTCTAAACCATAGAGTACTTCACAACGTAATTGAGATTGATGTGATCTAATCCAATTGAAGCGTGCCTCAAGAATACAACAATATGCAAACACAACATATTGCTGGAAAAGCCTACCACCACGAAGCACCAATGAATAAACGAAAGATCGTTGTTGTAGCTGGAAAGCATAATATTCCCTCATGGTCACCTTATTGCGTATGCCTCCAGTCAAACTGCCTTTACGATATGCAATCCCTTCGTAGAAACCATCAGCACCATTTGGCCTCAATATGGGAAGGTGTAATGACATTAATTTGGGATGTAGTACATTGATACGTATTGGGCCATGACGATGCGTGAAAACAACTATATCCCGTTTATTGCCCTCATCCTCTTCAAGGCCAACTGTCAATCCAGCGATTTCAGTAGATTCAGGTAAGTTATATCGGCGGCCATCTCCAGATCTAGACATAAGCAACCTCAACCGGACAGGGCGACCTTCAGATTCTTGAAACACGTCACGAGCCCTTCGAAACTCTCTCACAAGTTGGTTGTGCTCATCAAACATCTTTATTAATGATTCAATAATGGATATATCAAGTGTAGTAGCATTCGCTGAACCAAAACTCCTAATTTGGTTTTCTGTCTCATGCTCCGTATCATGTATGTACAATTGAGCAAATCTTGGTGGATCCCCATCAAATGGTAATAGGCAACCAATATGATGATGATTCTCTCCCTTTAATTGAAAAATAGGTGGACCACCTCCATCATTGATTCCCATATTGATTTCAGCCCCCGTGGATGTAAAAGAAAAACGACAATTGAATTCCCGTATATGTTTACGAAAGTGCTTAGACTCAATATCATTATTGTAATCCATCAACTTGCGTAGTAATTCTGGAGGGGGTGCTTCATGGGGCAATTGGATTTTTCCATTTTGACAGCAGATTGAGAAAGTAGGATTCCTCGGGCGATGTGACTTGATGTTCCTTTCTTCATACCAAACAATTGCTTGACAATGCTGGTTAGGACATACGCAACCAGGTGGCCCAAAATCTTCTCGTTCAAAGTGTCGTCCTATGATGAATAAAATTTTCTAAGGTTTTAGTTTTTTTATGAAAATATGGGTATATAATTCAAAATGGAAAGCTCATTACTCAAATGGCGGGCAGCAACATGTCCTTGGATAGTGGTATTTTCTGTAGGAGTGCTATTCATGGATACTGTATCTGCTTGAAGACATTCTTCTATTAATAGATATAAAGGGGTAAAGATGGAATGTTAAAACATTTTTGTAAGATTACCTTCATCTATAATATTTTCAGTTTCGAGATCTATCATAGGAATCGGCTGGAGTTGAACAGTGTCTGGTCTACGCCTTTTAGGTACTGGACTCCTAGCATTTGAAGGTTCCCCAACTTGAAAGGTTGTTTGCATTGATAGATGATGCACTTCAATTTGAGTAATATTGGAAAATTGTCCTCCAGCTGTTGATTCGGGTTCCCCCAATATAGCAGGAATATTAGGAGTTGACATGTTCATTATGTCACAGAGCGGTGTCCTCATCAATTGAGGATTCAAAACAGCAGAGCCGTTCAGTGTGTCATTATTCATAGTAGAAATCGGTGTATAAACCAAGCTCTCAATGGTCAATCTATTTTCAATTGCAAATAACATAGGAGATTGAGTCTGAAAGACATTAACCCTGTTCAGTCCTCCACTTGTTGATTTGGTTTCACCAAAAGTAGTAGAAACATTTGGTTTAACCATGTTGGTGATGTCACGTAGGGGTGCCCTAAACGACTGGGGATTAAATACACCATGGCCATGTGGTGTATCATTGGAACCCGAAGATACCGGTGTATACATAACGGTCTCAAGTGATAACTGACTTTCAATTGGAGATAACATGGGAGTCTGAGTATGGAAGACATTAACCCTGTTTTGTGGCCTATGGCTGTATGTAGGTGACGTAGTTATTTGATTACGCCCTGTGTTTATAGGGAAAACATGCTCTTGGCTTTCTCTTCTCCGAGAAGATATAACATCTTGGCGATGCGAGTGCCTTGCTCTGGCATCCATGTGCCAAACTACTTTTGAAATTGGAATGATAGTAAATAAAAAGGATAACATATGGAAAAAAAGTAAAATAGGCAGTGTATAAAAAACATACATAAACACAAAATATGGCATTATGACATGAATCTATTCTAACTTAAATTGGCTGTGATGGTGCATTGTATTTTTTCGTTCACAGGGTAATATTTTGTAGAAGGGGAATATAGGTTTAATTGCATCAATTATTAAATAAATGGAAATTATCACTAACTTCCTCATCTAATGTAACATCTATATTTCCATTGTCTTCAACAGCATATGATCTTAGTCGGTGAAGCCATTTCCTATATTCCCTTGCATGCATATGACTTGATTTCTTATTATGCTTTTTTGCAAAAGATCTTTTCCCATGGCCATAAATGTTTTGTTCATCAACTTTTTCCATTTTCTGAGCAGTCATCTGTAATATTTTTAAGTAAAAGAACTATGTTATAATGGGTATATACATGATACTTAGTAAAAAAGAGACGACAATATAATTAATCAAAAAAAATTGTAGTAAAAAGCAAGTTATTGAATTGCTATTTTTAGTACTAACAATGACTTTTGTTTTTATTAAGGTAAATAATTGGTTTGTATATTATTAAATATTATTAAAACATTTTAATGGACGAACACATACAATATCATGCAACTGCTTTTCGATGAGCAAAATATTAGCCTTTAAATGGAATTTAATATACTAGAATGGTTCATTAAAAAGAGCATTACGACTAAGTGAAATATTGGAAAAAATGAAAGACTTATTTGTTAGAAATTATATTTCTTATTTGTTAGGAAAAAAATTCAAGGAAATATATTTAGAAATTATAGGTCTTAATTTATCATTCATATATAAAGGTTTTCATTTATTTGCTAAAATTTTGAAAATTAAAAATTATAGATTAATTGCTAAAAATTGAATAATATAAAGAATTTGTGATGGATGAAGTATTATTTTTTATTTTTTTAATAATATAAAAAAGCATAACAATCATATACATGATTAAACCATCAAGCACACTACTAACATTAACAAACAAACTTACAAGTTATAAATTAGATAATAATATTTATACTCAATCTAATTAGACTTGCATTAATATGCTCAGTAAGATGTCTTAAAGCCTTGTAATATGTTAACTAACCTTTTTTTTAAAACAACATTTCAGTGTATTTTTATATGATAAATATTTATCAAGATCGTACATTAATTAAAATTGAATACTTTAAGAAACTAAACGAAGTACTTTTAAAATAGTTTTTAATAATTTTTTTAATTTTGGTTTGGTAATCTAAAAACATTGAAAATAATTTATTTAAGTAATTGTAAAGTTTTTATTTCAATTTACTATTATAAAGATAAAATATGAACATTAAAATAAAAATATTAATTCTAGATTACGATTAAGTAAACATCGAAAGAATGCATTTTATATAATCTATAATTAATAGAGATTAATGCTTACCATCAGGCCAAAATATCATTTGATTATTTTTAATTTTTTTTAGTTTTTAAGGAATGAAAAGAATGCATTGTGAAATGAGAAAAATAGATTTTGAAATAGATTTTATTTCTATATTTCATTTACACATACTATTATTACCTTAACAATAATCACATTGAAAGTTCATTTTCAAAACAATTCAATTTTTTTTCCTAAAATTAATTAATTTTATTATTAATTTGTTGAATATTATATGTATTTATGTTTCTTTAAATTTTTTTTGCTAACCTTTTTTTTAAAACAATTTTTCAGTGTATTTTTATATGATAAATATTTATCAAGATCGTACATTAATTAAAATTGAATACTTTAAGAAACTAAACGAAGTACTTTTAAAATAGTTTTTAATAATTTTTTTAATTTTGGTTTGGTAATCTAAAAACATTGAAAATAATTTATTTAAGTAATTGTAAAGTTTTTATTTCACTTCACTTCTCTCTCTTTCTATCGGATCTCTCAGCTTCCCATCTGTCGCTGCAGAGCACATCCATCCCCTCCATTTCCTCTCTCGCCGTCATCTTCTTCGTTATCGCCCCTTGATGCGACAGCTGGTGCGACCCGATTGCCATCGTCACCGACAGCACTGTCGGCATCGCGATCGGAATCCCCCCGATCAGAATCACCAACAGGTTGTCGATCCCCACCCTGTACGGCCTGTGCTGAATTGGGTACATCACGATTATCTCTATTGTCATCCCCACCGCGATGGCGCAGATCCAGAAGTTCCCGATTGCGATCAGTACCTTCTGGAAGTGGCCGAGGCTTTCTGTGGAGTCAACGAAATGAGCCGCCTTTGTATGATTCTTATGCTTGATTTCTTTTTTTTTTTTGTTTAATTTTCCCCTCTTCGTTTTGATGGAGAAAGGCTTGACCAGTACTTCAACTTGAAAACACTTGATTTGGGTTAGGGTAAGAGTAGAGTAGAGTAGAGTAGAGATATAGCTAACTGGACAATCAAAAACGTTCCATGAACTTCAACTTGTGTGTAAGCTCTAGATCCATTTTGGCTGAATAATTGTGACTGCTGTAATCATGATCAGTGAAATGTGTAGATCTGATAAACAATTGTTGTTTTTGTGGGTTTGGCGAACCGGAAAAACAGAAAAGAGGGAGGACCCTGCCGGGAATCGGGGGATTCATTCTTATATGGGTTTGGCAGCAACAATGGTGGTGATGGCGAGAGCATGACCACTGATGTAAGTGCATGCATTTATGATTATATGTTTTTTAAAAAAAAAATAGTAGGTATGATGAAATTAATCTATATTCAGTGTTAATTTTACCACGTTGTCACAATTATTTGATTGTTATTTTTATTATACTTTCTTATCATCTCTCTGCTTCATTTTTATAATGAGATAGCTAGGGGTTAGCATTATGTTTGTGCTTTTGAAGTGTGGTCTTAGACTTTTTATTTGAATTAACTCCTCTTGGGTAGTTGATGGTTACAAAAGCATGCACATTCCAAACGTGGATGCATTAGACCTTTTAGGCTACAATTTTCCCAATTCTCACTGCACTTATTGTTCATTTTCCATTTAAGCTAAATTAACCTGCAAGAATGGTTCATTATACATTTAAATAATAAATTATCCTGCTTCACTAATATAGCAGAGTATGCATCTTCTGATGTACACATTCTTGTGTACATGCATTTTCAAATTAGCTTATACTGTCAGTTTCATGGTGTGCATTTTCTATTCTGATAATGTGGTATTCTTCTTGTTTAATTTTTTACTGTCATCTTGGGGATTTAGCTAGTCTATTAAAGTGGATGACACCAGGAAATACTTCTTTCAAGTCTTTTTGACCCCTTTCTGCCCACAGTTTGGACCTCTTTTTTTGAAGGAAAAAAAAGCCAAAAGAAACAAAGTGCTGTTAATGCCAGTTTCCATCTTTTGATATGATGTTTGATGAGTTTTATTTCTTATGAGTGATTTGCCCACTTCTCAGAGAGAATCTTTTTCCTTGTTTTGCAGAGAATGAATAAACTGCTTGAGGAGACTACAGTCAGTTTGTGCAGAAAGAACAAATTTTTCATTGAGCCTGCTAATAAGGTTAATATTTACAGGTTTAAACATGTTGGTTGTGCTGAACTTTAGGATCTTGTCTGCTATTTTTTTTTTCATCTTCATTTTCAATTACATTTTATCAGATAAATGAAAGCTCTGCATAATTATTTTCATTTTTTGAACCTAACTGTTTAGGTAAGGTTAGGGACTTGAGAATGTTAAATGGACTGTGAAAGTAAGAGATGTAGCATTCTTTGTGTTTGCAGCAAGGCAAGTTTAGGAACATATAAAAAGAGAAAGGAAAAGAGAGAAAAAGAAGGAACTCTTATGTGTTTAATGAAGCACAAAATTGAAAGAGAAGTTCTAGTCCAGTTAAAGTCAGCAACAGTGTTTTTGTTTGTTCTTCAAAATATAAGATATATAGCTATATTACTATATAGCTATGATAATTATTTGATTAGCATTTTTAAAAGAAAAAAAAAAAGTAACCAAACTTTCAAGAATTTTTTTGATTTACCAAATCTGAAATTAAAAATTTGATAACAAATATGTTTCTGTAACAAAAACCTTTCAAAGGTACATTCCAGAATTTCTAATTATGGAGTTTCATTAATTATATAATTAATTATATAATTTGATAAACACTAGTAATACATTATTATTAATCCAAAATTATTTGCCCCTTAGTCTTTTCGATCCTATCACTCCCTTGAAACTTCTTATTTATAATATCTCTTTGAAAATGAGCTTAGGAACATTCTTTTGAAAATTTAAGTCATTAATAACTCTTGAATAGTTGTAGGTTCTTAGACTACTACCCACTAACAAATTTTACTTCAGTGTATTCATCATCTCTTGGTGGGTTGAATTTCAACACATCCAATAGACAAACCATCAGTATCCAATACTTTCACATCTCTGTAATTTTTTTTTTCATCTTCATTTTCAAGTACATTTTATCAGATCAATGAAAGCTCTGCGTAATTATTTTCATTTTTTAAACCTAACTGTTTAGGTAAGGTTAGGGACTTGAGAATGTTAAATGGACTGTGAAAGTAAGAGATGTAGCATTATTTATGTTTGCAGCAAGGCAAGTTTAGGAACATAGAAAAAGAGAAAGGAAAAGAGAGAAAAAGAAGGAACTCTTATGTGTTTAATGAAGCACAAAGTTGAAAGAGAAGTTCTAGTCCAGTTAAAGTTAGCAACAGTGTTTTTGTTTGTTCTTCAAAATATCAGTTTATCTCCTTGCCAAGTCCATAAATGATAAGCAACACTCCATGCTGACCTTTAAGTTTCATCTGGTTTAATTAATTCGATTATTATTGAAGCAGTGTTTGTTAACCCCAACTCATACTGGTATCAAGCAACTAATGTTCAGATTCATAGAAGGTGTCCCACAGTTTGGACCTCTTCTTTTGATGGAAAAAAAACCAAAAGAAACAAAGAACTGTTAATGCCAGTTTCCATCCTTTGATCTGATGTTTGATGAGTTTTATATCTTATGAGTGGTTTCCCCACTTCCCAGACATAATTTTTTTCCTCGTTTTTCAGAGCATGAATAAACTGCTTGAGGAGAATGCACTCAATTTGTGCAGAAAGAACAAATTTTTCGTTGAGCCTGCTAATAAGGTTAGTATTTACAGGTTTAAACATCTTGGTTGTGCTGAACTTTCATCGCTTGTCTTCTAATTTTTTTTTTCATCTTCATTTTCAAGTACATTTTATCAGATCAATGAAAGCTCTGCATAATTATTTTCATTTTTTAAACCTAACTGTTTAGGTAAGGTTAGGGACTTGAGAATGTTAAATGGACTGTGAAAGTAAGAGATGTAGCATTATTTATGTTTGTAGCAAGGCAAGTTTAGGAACATAGAAAAAGAGAAAGAAAAAGAGGGAAAAAGAAGGAACTCTTATGTGTTTAATGAAGCACAAAATTGAAAGAGAAGTTCTAGTCCAGTTAAAGTTAGCAACAGTGTTTTTGTTTGTTCTTCAAAATATCAGTTTATCTAAATGATAAGCAACACTCCATGCTGACCTTTAAGTTTCATCTTGGTTTAATTAATTCGATTATTATTGAAGCAGTGTTTGTTAACCCCAACTCATATTGGTATCAAGCAACTAATGTTCAGAGGGGATTTCTCTTGCCAAACCAAATGAGAGTGACCATATTTGGCT
>SMDT01002352.1:0-40894 GCA_005392925.1 Aquilaria sinensis
GTGGAGATGCTGGCTCCGCCTAACCGGACCACATCAGATGCTGGCTCTGCCACGAATAGCATCATTCTGGCGCCGTCTGTGGGAAACCACTCCCAGGTCGCCGTCGTTGAAACTCGGCGTTCTAAGGACAAAAGGGACTCCCGACGTGCCCATCCGCGCCAGAAATTCAACCGGCAACTAAAAAATGGCAGCAGGAATTTCCCGGTCCAAGCGCAAAAGCCCCCTGACTATCGCCAAAGGCTGCCTGCGCGAATTCCCATGCTCTGGCGTGGCCAAAAAGACGCAGTAGTCAAGCCAGAGAAAGCCACAGCAAAATTCAGTCTGAACGCCTTCTCCATCGGTACCTCGATAGGAAGAGAGTCTTGCGTCAATTCGCAAAAGCATGGGAAACGAAGGCTAACGAGATGAGTCCTCGACGGGAAGCATAACCCCCAAAGTATGAACTACAGGAAAAGCAGGGTCGGGATGACCCAGACCTCCCTGAAAGAATTCCGCACCCGAGGAAAGAATCGCCATCTCCCCGGAAACGAAGTCAAAACCCATTGCCCCGAAAGGTTGTCTACAACTTGACGTATGGGCAGAAGGTTTCAACTCTACTTCCCTGGACGCGCTACTGCTGTCCGTAGTGAGTCGCCTTTGCACGACGTCGCAAAAAGAAGTAGAGCATTCGGAAAAAGACTATCAAAATCGTGCATTGAACTCAAAGAGTACTACATCCCGTATAAGCCTAGAAGGGCAATAAGTGCCCAAATACTGGCAGACTAGATCGCCGAAATCCCAGAAGTAAGAAAGGCTGAAACCAACAAAGGGGACTCGCAACCAAAGGTGGGAAGATCCTACATAGAGCAATCTCGCAACCAAAGAGTCCTGAAAATCCTCATCAAGAGGCAGAAAAGTGCAGAGACGTTTCGGACGACATTTCCTGACTAAAGAAAAACTATGCAGGCGAAGGTATGCAACTTCGTTATTAGAATATATATCGGTAAAAAGGGTGCAGGACAACTCGTCCGAGAGGCGTGAAAATGGCCAAAGACATGCCAACACCTGAAGATTGCCTTCGGAGCGGATAACCTCGGAAAGATTGTACCGAGCCACTCCAGACAGCACCCGAAGATGTGAAGCAGAAAATTACTTCACTGAGTGGGCTAAGGCAGAATTTCTAGCAACCATGCCGGCAAAAGGTGCACAGAAAGTTCGCCCAGAAGAACATGATATGCTGATTTGGCATGCCGACGGTGACAAAGGCCAATAATGATTTCCAGTCTAAGGACAGAAGGTTTCAAGAATTCGTCACCGACCTCGGAATAAAAAGGCACTTTAGCCCATTAGCTCAGCCCCCAAGCAACAGACAGACAGAGGTGGCCAAAAGAGCTTTAAAAGAGGGACTCTGAGAGATGCAAAGGGAAAGTGGCCAGGAAAACTTCCTACTGTACCAAGGAGTTATCAGACAACTCCCCGAGGGACCAAGGAGAAGACACTTTTCTCACTTATCCCCAGCACAGAAAGCCATTATCCATTTGAAGTAGTTCGGCCAGCATACAGATGTTTGGTGAAAGAGAAAGTAACCTCATTGCCAAACACTGAGAAACGGCCGAGCTCGAAAGGAGGCCTTTCTGGCAAGTGCAAACCTGCATGATAGGCCAAAAGAAACAAGGAAAAAGAGACCTCGCCCGCGAAAAGCCGAATTAGAACCTCAGGAGGTACTTCGGCCAAACGGGAAAGGGCTCTGTTCGGTCCTAAAAACGAGGTCCAAAAGGGAGCAGACAAGCTCGGCAACACCGAAGGGAGAAAAACTGAAAAAGTACAAGGCACTCGAGCGCTTTAAAGAAATTCTATACTTAGAATTTTTAGACAAGAAAAGGTGCAAGCCAGAAATTTGTCTAAGTACAGAAAGTTTTCCCCTGTATGAGAATGTTCGCCAAACAAAGCTGAAGCATAGACTCCCGAAAGACTCATGTTCCTTCCGAAGATAGTTGGGGTTATACGCCCAAAAGAGGGCAAGTCTACCAAACACGGTCGGCAAAGGACTGGCTGAAATTTGCCTACAAGGAACATCGTTTACTACAAAAGTTTGCCCAAAGAATGGCCGACGAAGTAAGTAAAGAAGGTACCGAAGTCCCTTGACCGAGAGTGGTCGGAACAATTGGGAAACAAAAAAACTCACAAAGACTTAGTCGAAATTATGAAGATTTAATCCATTGAAGAAGGCCTTGATACAAGGAGAAGATTACAAAAAGGAAAGTACAAAGAAGAAGAAGAAGGCAAAGGTCCTAGAATATCTAAGGGACCCCGGCGTTATGGGAAGCTCCAGCTCCTGAGCTCTTTGCCACAGCCTTCGGTGCAGGAGGAAACGACGGCAAGTTGAGGAACTCGACTCTTGACCACATCCACCGAGGCCCTCCGGGAATATCCAGGGCAGCCAGAAAAGAAGGATCGAGGTCCGGATACTTCTTCAGAAATTGATAACGAGCAAGGCAGAAACCGTCCTGAAAAGCAACCTTGGACGTCTGGACGGCTTTACCTCTTTCAATGTCCAACTCGTCTGCCTCATGTTGAAGATCCGAAACCTCCTGCTGAAGGTCAGAAATCTCCTTCTCCAGCTCCTCAGTTTTCTTCTTCTCCTCCGAACTCTCCTTCAGCAAGCCGACCTCGGCCTGGAGTTCGGCATTCTCAGCCATCGCCTTCGCCAAAAGGGCAGACTCCCCTTCTTTTTCCTTTCGGAGGGCCTCATTGGCCGAAGTCAGGCTGATTAACTTATCGCCAAGGTTGGACATCTTCTTGGAAAAATCCTTCAAGAGCTCCTCTTGGCCCTTCAAGAATTCCTCCCGAAGACTAGCAACCTTCTCCTTGCATATTTCGCTCAGCTTGGTGTTCGTCAACACCGAGTTGGCGCAGAAAACTTTGGCCTTCTCCAACTTACCTTCGGCCCAAGCTCGGACCGAAGACTGCTTTGCTGCCCAAGCTCGGAGGTATCCACTATACCCCAAAAGCTGCAAAAAAGAAAGACAGTCAGTGAAAAGTGGAAGGAAAAGTGGAAGGAAAGCCAGAGCACTTAGGCAGAAAAGTGGGAGCAAAAGTGAGAAGCCCGAAGGGTTACCTGAGCAGCATGCTGGGAAACTTTTGCAGCAAGGGCATCCTCGGAGGCACACTCCTCAGCGACTGCCTTGAAGGATGCCTGAGTAAGCACGCCCCTCGCCATTTGGGGAGCCATTTCCAGGCAGTCCTCGGAGAACAAGTTCATGTCCTCCGTGAAAGACCAGAACGGCTCCCTTGGGACTTTGCCCTTCGGGACGTGGGAATCCCGAAGATCCCGCCTTCGGGAGTGCTCAATCTTCCAAGGCAGGGGCGCCAAATCCTCTGCAAAAAGAAACATCTCATCAGGTAAATTTTCCTTGGTTATAAAAAAAATGTGAGATTGCAGGAGAAAATAGACAAACCTGCCGCGACTTCGGCACAGTCGTCATCAGAGTCACCAACCTTCTCCACGTCGGCAGGAACATGTTTGCCCTTGGCTCTTCGGCGTTTCTCTAATTCTTCAACAGGAAGATCCTCCGAAGAGCCCAACAAATCCGCCGACATGGTGGGACTCAGAGGCGCAGGAATGGCCACCTCGGCAAAAACCTCCCCGGCCGTTTCAGGCTGGGAAAAAGTTGCAACCTCGGTCGAGGTAGCAGTGACATCGCCCGCCTCCGAAACGTCCTTCGGGGAGGGAGGAGGGGTGTCCCTCTTGGTCTTCTTGGCGGAAGCTGATCCGCCACCAGAAGCCTTCTTGGTCTTCTTGGCGGAAGACGGCTCACCCCCAGAAGCCTTGCGCCTCTTCTTCGTTTGTTCTCCCTTCTCGGACTGACCAAGGAAGAGAGATCTATAGTAGGCGGCAGACTCCTCGCCCATCTCTGAAAAAGAGAGAAAAAATCAGTGTAAGTCCACAGGCACTTATGCTGAAATTTTTTTGAAAGATACTTACTTTCAGAAAAGGCTTCGAAAGTGAGCTCGCTCCGAAGGAGTCTCACCAGCCAAGAGTTCTTCCCCTCGGTAGTAGGAGCTGGCATGCCGAGATCCGTCTTATGCTCCGCAACCACCCCCAGCTCCCGAAGGACGTCCTCGGTCATGAGTTTCCACATGATCGGGAAAGGGTAGAGAGAGCGTGGAGGGACCTCGGCATCCCAGTCAGCGACAGCACGGATTCGTCTGTCAAAGTCCCCAAACCTAGCTGCCAACTCAGGAGTCAGCAACTTCCTGGGGTCCGTGACATCCGCCTCCAGCTTTCCCCGAGCCCACTTAGTCGGGACGTGCGACCAGGCCTCCGCCACCTTCAGGAAGAAGAACTTCCTTTGCCACCCTCGCCAGCTATCCTTGGTAGCGAAGGTGAACATAAATTTCTTGCTCCCAGATCCCCGAGGTAGCATGAAATAAAAGCCACCCTTCGGAATCGGATAGAGCTTATAGTACTGCATGAACAGGATGAAATGGGGTTCTACCCCGAAGATCCCACACATGCAGAGAAAGGCGTTAAAATAGCAGTATGAGTTCGGAGGAAGCTGATTCACGGCTATGCCATGAAATTGGCAAAAGTCACAAATCATCTTCGCAGGAGGAAACCGAAGTCCGGCCTTCAGTTGGGCTCAAAAAACGGTAACCTCATCACCTCGATTCATAAAGCAAAACTGGCCAAGGCGAGGTAACCTTGTGATGGCATAAGAGGGAAGGAAAAATTTGGTCTTCCATTTTTCTAATTTTTCAGGAGTGGTGCAACAAGGGTGAGACATAAGAGGTTGCCAGCTCTCGGGAATAGGCATGGTAGACAGAAAAATGACTTCGGGAAATGAAAAGAAAAGCAAAGAAATGAAAGGAACTCTAGAAGTCAGAACCCACCAAAAGACTTGCCAAAGTCTGCGTTTGAGGACGCCATCGTGAAAGTGTTAGTGTTGTGCCTAAAAGCCAATCATGAGATGATTGTATTTTTGCACATTGAGTCATGATATTTTATTAAGGCATTAATCCAGCAATTATGTTTGTTGTTTTGTTCCTGCGTAACTTAACAAACATAATTGTAACCCTAGAATAATGGTATTCTTAAAAGTCCCTGGTCTAGTATTATTGTGGAGCAGGTTGCAATAATACATAACGACTAGCATATGTGGAGACTAATATGAGATATGTAGTCTACATATGGGTACAAGTTGGAGAACTTGTGTACTGGACCGACCCACCATGAGAACACTACATGGATCGTTATATGAGTGTCATAAGTGAATCCCATAGTGATCAGGGTATATGTAGTCCTTCGACCTAAGATCATCAAGGTTCCCTACATGTGAGTCACATACTTTGATACTTTCCTTTGTTGCTCGTAACTGAGTGAACTTGAAGGAGGTCATTGGGTATGTCACATATCATGCGGAGGGATTTGTATGATCAAGATGGGATTTGTCCCTCCTATGTAACGGGAGTGATATCTTCAGGCCCCTTGATAGAGTGAGACTTAGAAAATGCATGGCCATGCTCGGATGAGTTGATATGCGATATCAATGTCATCAGTTTAAGTTAGTCTACTCGGTAATCAAGAAACCAAAGATTGGGCTATACGAGAGTGACACATTCCATGTCTCGTGCTTAGTCTTGATATCTTGGACAAAGGGACAATGGCATATATCGGCGATGATCATAAAGGTATAGTCGAAACATCGACAATCTTGTCACTTGAGTAGCAATGATGTGTTGCTAGACACCGCTCATTGCTTATGATCATAAATGTGATTTATGATCATTGCCAACGTGATAAGGGCCTATTGGGTCGCACACATAGAGAAATTTGGATCATTAGAGTGCATGGGCTAATTATTTGGGTTATGGTTTCACTTTAATTTCATATTAATAATGGGCCCAAAAGTTGAGCTATTATTAAGCCCGAAATTAAATCCTAATTGGATTAGGGCTTTGAAACCTATTAGGCCTGGAAGTTAAGTCTCACTATAAATACAACTTTTAAGTGAGAAATTCGCAGGTCTCCTTGCCCTAGCCTCCCAAAAGGACAGTCGCACTCTTCTCTTGCAATTCCTTGGAGGACGCAAGCTAGCACTGCGAGCGCAAGAGAAACACATCTGCCGGGACGTGGTGGAAGCGTGGTGATCCCGAGAGGCTCGTGTGGATACCATAGAGAGCTTGAACACGTCAACTGTTTAGGTTTTGTGATTTGACTCTACAGTTGAGTGAGAGATCTCAACCGAAAATTAGGTATGAAAATTTTTGAACACCCGGTTTACCCAGTTTCACTTGGATCCTGGAGGGTTTCGATTAAATTCCGTTGCGCTATTTGGGTCCCGAAACCCAACAGAAAGATCACCTGGAAATCGCTCCCCCGCTAAGACCACCGCAAAAAAGGAAGGAAAAGCAAGAGCAAAGCGAGAGCAAAGAAACACAAATGAAGAGTATGATGGGAGGAAGGCTTTTACAGATCGAAAAAAGGCAGCCAAGAGGCCGTCATAAATGCTGTGTGAAGGCAAAACGTCGCCATAATTGCTCCTCGCACATGAAAAGACGTGCCCACCCAGCTGATGCCTGCCACGTGTCAGCCATCGTCAGCAACAAGGTCTCATTTTTCTAGCATCCAGAAAACTCGGGCATTGCTCGAGACTGCCACACCTAGTTTCAAGACGCGTCGATCCATTAGCCTATGGCGGGAAAAGTGAACGAGTTGAGAATGTCGAGAATACCGAAAGCTGGATAAGCGACACATGTCCGAATAAGACTGATCGCCTAAAAAGTGAAGTGCCTCCCCTGCTGACGTCATACTCCGAGCATGAAGTACAAGAGGTCAGGGGTTCAAGGCTCCGTGCCGCCCTGTTCGACCAAAAACGGACATCCTACTACATGGACCTCCGGGAGTCCATGTGGGCATCTTGACAAAACTGCCAAGTTAAGTGTAAGACGGACGCCAGAAGAGCTACTTGTCAAAGTCTTCACTCCGGCTTACTAAGGGGGGCATGTGATAGCCAAAGTGCTATCACCCTGACCATCTACCAGTTAGTGTTGTGCCCAAAAGGCCAATCATGAGATGATTGTATTTTTGCACATTGAGTCATGATATTTTATTAAGGCATTAATCCAGCAGTTATGTTTGTTGTTTTGTTTCTGCGTAACTTAACAAATATAATTGTAACCCTAGAATAATGATATTCTTAAACGTCCCTGGTCTAGTATTATTGTGGAGCGGGTTGCAATAATACATAATGACTAGCATATGTGGAGACTAATATGATATATGTAGTCTACATATGGGTACAAGTTGGAGAACTTGTGTACTGGACCTACCCACCATGAGAACACTACATGGATCATTATATGAGTGTCATAAGTGATTCTCATAGTGATCATGGTATATGTAGTCCTTCGACCTAAGATCATCAAGGTTTCCTACATGTGAGTCACATACTTTGATACTTTCCTTTATTGCTCGTAACTGAGTGAACTTGAAGGAGGTCATTGGGTATGTCACATATCATGCGGAGGGATTTGTATGATCAATATGGGATTTTTCCCTCCTATGTAACGGGAGTGATATCTTCGGGACCTTTGATAGAGTGAGACTTAGAAAATGCATGGCCATGCTCCGATGAGTTGATATACGATATCAATGTCATCAGTTTAAGTTGGTCTACTCGGCAATCAAGAAACCAAAGATTGGGCTATACGAGAGTGACACATTCTATGTCTCGTGCTTAGTCTTGATATCTTGGACAAAGGGACAATGGCATATATCGGTGATGATCATAAAGGTTTAGTCGATTCACCAAAAATCTTGTCAATTGGGTAGCAATGATGTGTTGCTAGACACCGCTCATTGCTTATGATCATAAATGTGATTTATAATCATTGCCAACGTGGTAAGAACCTATTGGGTAGCACACATAGAGTTATTTGAATCAATAGAGTGCATGGGCTAATTATTTGGGTTATGGTTTCACTTGAATTTCATATTAATAATGGGCCCAAGAGTTGAGCCATTAGTAAGCCCAAAATTAAATCCTAATTGGATTAGGGCTTTGAAACCCATTAGGCCTGGAAGTTGAGTCTCACTATAAATACAACTTTTAAGTGAGAAATTCGCAGGTCTCCTTGCCCTAGCCTCCCAAAAGGACAGCCACACTCTTCTCTTGCAATTTCTTGGAGGACGCAAGCTAGCACTGCGAGCGCAAGAGAAACGCATCTGACGGGACGTGGTGGAAGCGTGGTGATCCCGAGAGGCTTGTGTGGATACGATAGAGAGCCTGAACACGTCAACTGTTCAGGTTTTGTGATTTGACTCTACAGTTGAGTGAGAAATCTCAACCGAAAATTAGGTATGAAAATTTTTGAACACCCGGTTTACCCCGTTTCACTTGGATCCTGGAAGGTTTCGGTTAAATTCGCTGCGCTTTTTGGCTCCCGAAACCCAACACTACTGACCACAGGAAAGAGGGAGCCAAACACCTGAGGTCTGGGACCTCGGAAATGACTTTGGAATAAAGGAAGTCATACACCTATAGCATACGACCTCGGTAGCTCGCGAAAACCAGCTTCGGGAACCAGCGTATCACCTCCTTAGGGACGGTGACCAAGCCAGCTTCAGGGGAGAAGGACTGACCACCCTCCACAGGAGAAAGCCCCCCGAAGATAGAATTGCTGAAGTACCAGCCTGATTCTGGGAGAAGGCCCCTCATACTGAAGTAAGACATCGACCAGACGGACCTCGGTTGTACGGCAAGAGCAATTAAGGAGTCTCTGACACTTCGGTCAGTTATGTCTCTGATACGCAACCTTCAGGCACGCTCTGGCACGCCGTCGCAGTTTGATGTCCTATCATGAAGGGCCACAGCTCGCAACCTGAGGAGCCTACAGGTGGCTAGGGTCCTCCGTGCCCAAAAGTACACCATCCGACCATACACGTGTCGAACACGTGTCATAATCCAAAGGAGTCACCCCCTTTTCTTTTATACAAAGTAAATGGTCACAGAAAGGGGGGCTAGCCTCTCTTCTGGAGGAGAAAAAAGGGACAAAAAGGCTGGAAAACGGAGGAGGCTCTCCTCTCTCCACCTGAAGGCTCTTCCCTCCAGCCCTTAGAAGGATCTCCGCCAGGCAAGCGCCTCTTGTGCTTATTACTACGCCGTCCTCTCTCTCTAAGCACTGATTTGGGCGTTGGAGATTCCCCCCCAGAAAATCACTCCGGGGGCCTCCTAACCCTTGTTTTCTGAGTGTTTCAGCTAGGTCTCCCTGAGGAACCACTCCTCCAGGCTCTCCCCCACACTGGAGGTACCTCCCGTCCTCACCTACCATGAGACCAAAAAGCTGCCGACCATCCTCTAAGGTGATCTGCCCTGGATGCCTTCCTTTCACACCTCCGGGACCCCCTACTGCACACAGTGGAGATGCTGGCTCCACCCGAACAGCATCACTTCCCTTCCAAACAAGTTGTGAATGTTTCCATTCCAAATAAATTTTGATTGTTTCCATTTTTTTTAGACAAGATGTGAATCTTTCCAACACATTTTGAACAAGTTATTGTTTCCATTCTGAACTAGTTGTGCATGTCTCTATTTCAATCTAAACAAGTTGTGAATGCTTCCATTCCCAAAAATTTATGAATGCTTCCATTCCAAACTAGTTGTGAAAGTTTCTAATTTATTCTAAGCAAGTTATGAGTGTTTCCATTCCAAGCTAGTTGTAAAATGTTTCCATTTATTTCCAAACAAGCTATGAAAGTTTCCTTTCCAAACTAGTTGTGAATGTTTTCTTTTCATTCTAAACAAGTAGTGAATGTTTCCATTCCATACTAGTTGTGAATGTTTCCATCTCATTCTAAATAGGTTGTGAATGTTTCCAATCAAAACAGGTTCTGAATTGTTCCATTTCATTCCAAAGAAGTTGTGAATGTTTTCATTTCCTTCCAAAGAAGTTGTGAGTGTTTCTCTTCCAAAGAACTTAAGAATAATTCCATCCCAAAAAATTTATTATTCTTTCCATTTCATTCTAAACATGTTGTGATTGTTTTTTTTTCATTCTGAACAAGTTGTTAATGTTGCTACACCAAACTACTTCTGAATGTTCTATTTCAAAGTAGTTGTGATTGTTTTAATTCTAAACAAATGGTGAAAGTTTCCATTCCAAACAAATTGTGAATGTTTCTATTTCATTCTAATCAAGTTTTGAATTTTTCCATTCTAATGTAGTTGTGAATGTTTCCATTTCATTCTAAGTAAGTTGTGAATATTTTCATTCCAAAGAAGTTGTTAATGCTTGTATTTCATTCCAAACTAATTGTTAAAGTTTTTATTTTATTCTATAGAAGTTGTGAATGTTTCCATTCCAGACATACTAATGTTTTAATTTCATTCTAAACAAGATGCGAATGTTTCTATTTCATTCTAAACATGTTGCGATTGTTTATATTCCATACTAGCTGTGAATGTTTCCATTATGAACAACTTGTGATTGTCTCCATTTCATTCTAAAAAAGTTGTGAATGTTTCCATTACAAACTACTTCTGAATGTTTCCATTTCATTCTAAACAACTTGTCAATGTTTCCATTCCAAACAAGTTGCAAATGTTTCCATTTCAAACAAGTTATGAATGTTTCCATTTCATTTTAAACAAGTTGCAAATGTTTTCATTCCCAAACTAGTTGTGAATGTTTCTACTATATTCTAAACAAGTTGTTAATGTTTCTATTCAAAACAAGCACCAAATATTTGCAATTCATTCCAAACTAGTTGTGAGTGTTTCTATTTCATTATAGATGACTTGTGAATGTTTTCATTTCAATCTAAAGAATTTGTGAATGTTTCCATTACATTCTAAACAAGTTATGATTGTTTCCATTCCAAACTAATTTTCATTGTTTCCATTCTAAACTATTAGTGGATGTTTCCATTTCATTCTAAAGAAGTTGTGAATGTTTCCATTTCATTCTAAACATGTTGTGAAGATTTGCATTCTAGGCAAGTTGTTACTATCTCTATTCCAAACTAGTTGTGAATATTTCCATTTTATTATGAACAAGTTGTGAATGTTTCTATTTCATTCTCAACAAGTTGTGAATGTTTCCCTTCCAAACAAGTTATGAGTGTTTCCATTGCAAACAAGTTGTGACTGTTTCCACTCTAAACTAGTTATGAATGCTTCCATTTCATTCTAAACAAGTTGTGATTGTTTCCATTTCTAACTTGTTGTGATTGTTTCCTTTCCAAACTAGTTATGAATGTTTCCACTCTGAACCAGTTGTGAAATTTTCTAGTTCAAACCAAACTTGTTGTGAATGTTACCATTTTATTCTAAACAAGTTGTGAATGTTTCATTTGCAAACTACGAAGGAATGTTTTCATGCTAAAGTTAATGCGAATGTTTCCATTTCTTTCAAAACAAGTTGTAAAAGTTTCCATTCCAAATAAGCTGTGAATGTTTCCATTCAAAACTAGTTGTGAATAATTTGGTTTTATTCTAAACAAGTTGTGAATGTTTCCATTCCAAACTTGTTGTGAACGATTTCATTTCATTCTAACAAGTAGTTAACATTCACATTTCATTCTAAACAAGTTGTGAATGTTTTCTTTGTAAAATAGTTATGAATGTTTCAATTCCAAACAAGTTATGCATGTTTCCATCCTAAACTAGTTGTGAATGTTTCCAATTTATTCTAAAAAAGTTTTGAATGTTTCTATTTCATTCCAAACTAGTTGTGAATGTTTCCATTTCACTTGAAAAAAATTGTGAATATTTCCATTCCAAACTAGTTGTTTACGTTTCTAATTCATTCTAAACAAGCTGTGAATGTTTCCATTTCATTCTCAACAAGTTGTGAATGTTTCCATTCCAAACTAGTTGTGAATGTTTCTATTTCATTTTAAACAAGCTATGAATGTTTTAATTTGAAATAGGTTATAAATGTTTCTATTCTAAACTAGTACAAATGTTTCCATTTCATTCTAAACAAGTTATAAATGTTTTCAATTAATTCTAAAAAGGTTATCAATGTTTTTGTTTCAACATTCACAACTAGTTTTGGAAATAAAACTCATAACTAGTTTGGACTGGAAATATTCACAACTTGTTTAGAATGACATGAAATCATTCATAGCTAGTTTAGAATGGAATCATTCACAACTTCTTTAGAGTGAAATGGTAAAATTCACAACTAGTTTGGAGTGGAAACATTCACAACTTCTTTGGAATCAAATGGGAACATTCACAACTAGTTTGGAATTAAAACATTGACAACTTGTTTAGAATGAAATAAAAACATTCAGAACTAGTTTAGAATGGTAACATTCACAACTTGTTTGGAATGAAATGGAAAAATTTACAACTAGTTTGGAATGGAATCACTCACAACTTGTTTAGATTGAAATAGAAACATTCACAACTCATTTGGAATGGAAACATCCACAAATTTTCTGGGATGAAATAGAAACATTCACAACTACTTTATAATGGAAACAATCACAATTTGTTTAGAATGAAGTGGAAACATTCAGAGCTAGTTTGCAATGGGAATATTCATAATTTGTTTGGAATGGAAACATTGACAACTAGTTTGTAATAGAAGCAATCAAAACTTGTTTGTAATGAAGTGGAAACATTCATAACTAGTTTGGAATGGAAACATTCACAACTTGTTTAGATTGAAGTCGAAACATTCATAACTAGTTTGGAATGGAAACATTAACAACTTGTTTAGAATGAAATAGAAACTTTTACAACTAGTTTGCAGTGGAAACATCACAACTTGTTTAGAATGAAGTGGATGTTAGTGTTGTGTACAAAAGCCAGTCATGAGATGATTGTATTTTGCACATTGAGACATTTTATTAAGGCATTAATCTAGCAATTGTGTTTGTTGTATTGTTTGTGTGTGACAAAATCAAACATTATTAGAACCATAGAATAATAGTATTCTTAAACATCCCTGGTCTAGTGTTATTACGGAGTGGGTTACAAGAATACATAAAGACTAGCATATGTGCAGACAAATTTGAGATATGTAGTCTACATATCGGTACAAGTTGGAGAATTTGTGTACTAGACCAACCCACCATCAGAATACTACAAGGATTGTTATGTGAGTATCAAAAGTGATTCTCATAGTGATCATGCTATATTTAGTCCTTTGCCCTATGGTCATCAAGGCTTCTTACATGTGAGTCATATACTTTGATATTTCCTTTTTTTGCTCATAATTTAGTGAATATGAAGGTGGTCATTGGGTATGTCAAATATTATGTGTTGGATTTTGAATGATTGACATGGGATTTGTTCCTTCTATGTAATGGGAGAGATATCTGCGGGCCCTTTGATAGAGTGAGACTAAGAAAATACATGGTCATGCTTGGATGAGTTGATATATGATATGAATGTCATCGGTTTAAGTTAGTCTACTCCGAAATCAAGAAACCAGAGATTGGGCTATATAAGGGTGACACATTCCATGTCTCGTGCTTGGTCTTAATATCTTGGACAAAGGGATAATAGCATATACGAATTATGATCATAGTGGTTTAGTCGAATCGCCGATTATCTTGTAACTTGGGTAGCAATGATGTGTTGCTAGAGTCCACTCAATGTTTATGATCATAAATATGATTTATGATCATTGCCAATGTAGTAGGAGCCTATTGGGTCATACACATAGAGCCAATAGGATTATTTGAGTGCACGAACCAAATTGTTTTGGTTTTCATTTCATAATATTTTTGGATTAATAATTGGCCTAAAGGTTCACCCATTAATGAAGCCCAAAATTAAACCTAATTGGATTAGATTTTTTAAGCCCATTAGGCTTGGGAGTTGAGTCTCACTATATATACATCATCTAGTGAGAAATCTGGTAACTCCTGCCCTAGCCTCCCTAAGGACGAAATCAAAAGGGTTCTGAAAATTCTAGCATTATGCTTCTTTTTCCATTCCTTGGAGAACGCAAGCTAGCACTATGGCATAAGAGGAATGCATCTATTGGGTCAAGGTCGAGGCGTGGTGATCCTGAGAGGGTTGTGTGGAAGCCACAGAGAGCTTGAACACATCAACTGTTCAAGTTTGTGACTTGACTCAATTGTTGGGTGAAAAATCTCAACTAAGCAAGGTATAAAATTTTTTGAACACATGATTCACTCCGTTTCACTTAGATCTTAGAGGGTTTTGGTTATCTTCCCTTGCTCTTATTTTGCTCCCGAAACCCAACATGGTATCAAAGCTACTTGTGAAATCCTAAATTAGGATTGAGTGTTGAATCGCATGATCTGTTGTATGTTCGGTTGCTTTTGATCATGATTATTTAGATTGATTCATGATATATGAATTGGAACTTGTAAAATATATAAGAGATATGAAGAAATGGCACAAATTGATTAGTGACATTAGCCCTAGATTGATGGGTATGAGGTACCTATCTAAATTAGGATTGTTGCAATAGTTGTCAAACCCTAGCAAGGATGGATTAGGGCTATTTGGGCTGACCGGCCAGTGGGACCACTTAACATGTTATGGGAACACGTTAATTCGAGCCGATATGGATTGATTGATATATGTGATTGGGTAAGTCTTTTATTAACTATTAATGGCTTCTACATTCTTGATTAATTAGATATATGCATGATTAAGTACTAACACCAGTACTCTAAGAGATATCATTAGTATTAAATTAGTGACATAATAAAATTGGTTAATCAATGTGTGTTAATTGGCATGCATTTTTGTTAAATGAGATTTGACATGGTATGATGATTGGTGGTTGAAGCTTGGTGTAAGGTTTTAACCCTTATTGGTTGTACTTGTAAATATGACCTACGAGTCGTGCCTTTTCTTGTTGCTCTCATTGTACATTCTTTTCTTACCTTACTCCCCTCGAATGTAACTGAAGGTTTCAATTATTTATGTAATTGTACATTCTGGGATCATTTGAGGTGGTGTGTCCTAGGAGGTGACTACAAAGAGACAACCAAGCAAGGAGGTGAAGGAGCTTGTGAAGACCTTTTCTTTTCTTAGGCTTTTATGATATTCTCATTGGCTTGAGAATATCGCATAGTTTGAGCTATAACCATGTTATATTTAATTTATTGTTAGCATGAAATGCATGTTTTATCTTTGTATGTAATGCATGTATAAGACAACCGAATATAATAATTGATTAGATCAAATGAAAAATCCCTCAAAAAAAATATTAAGTCATTAAACGTGATGCCTTCCAAATGTTGGCACTCATCAAGACTTTGAACAAAATTGGGTGGGTTTGCGAAAGCAAAGCACCTGTGTTCATCTTGGTAAGATGTGATGGGATAAAAGTGATATCCAAATTATTAACTTTGGGTCTAACTTAATGATGCGAACCCCGATGGTATAAAGACCATGAAACGCGCCCAAGATATGATTCAAGCTCCACAAGACATCAAAAAGACTAGGTTTGAAACCCCCACCCCTAATCAACCTGTGATTAGAAACAAGAAGTATAGAACTCCAAGAACACCAGCACACTTGTGCACCAAGGCAGTCCACAAAGAACCAAAGAGAAAACCTCTCCAAAGAGCAATATTATTTCGGCATAAATCTGTGTGTTTACATCCAGAATATGTGCCTTTATATAGGCCTAAACTAGGGTAAAAATCTGAGAAAAATTCGCAGCCCAAGTCACCTAGGAAACCTAGTTACAAAGGACTCAAGAAAACCTAGTCAAACTAGGACTCTAACACACTTTTAACACATGTTTAAGGTGTGCAGCGAATTCCTTTTATCCTAAATGACCTGAATCAATTCCATCACCTAAATAACATCCTAAATAATGTAAATAAATAGGAAACTAAAATAAAATACGTTACAACACAAGATTGGCCATAAAAACCCCAAAATAGTCTTCTCAGGTGGTTCCTGCTTGTGTCTTCAACTTCAAGCTGAAATTTGAAGCCATGATTTCTCAAACTGCAAAGCATGAAATTGTAGATATCTTTCTTTCCTTTAAAATGACACCTGAACCACACAAAATGGACATCTAAAGCCAAAGATATTTCCAAAATACTTCAACTGCTTCTGAACCAGCGATAACTCGTAAATCGAGAATTTGAAGCTAAATTGGACATCCTTAAAGTGCAAAATGGGTTTAATGATATTCATATGATTTGTATCTCCAGATGTTATCTTTCTAATGAATCAAGAATCACTCAATTCTGATCTGTTTAGCTCAAGATATTATTTTTCCACCAGAACATCGCCAATCTGTCAACTTCCGAGCCTGAAGTGCACTAGTGAGCTCCTTAGCCTTCTTCCTTGTCAATTGTCCACTAGTTATCTTCAATGGATCCTTTCTATCCTTGGTTGTGCCTTCTTTGATCGTATCACTTAACTAAGTCATCCCAATAGGATTGGGTCTTAAAGGCATAGAGTTGCGCTTAAGTTCATGAAATGAGCTTGGACAAGTGTTGTTCGCCCAACTATCCAAGAGTTGCCTACCTAAATAATCACAACTTGAGAGAAAAGCCAAAGCTGACTCAGGTTATGGTGAAATAAGGATCTTGGCCCACTAGAATACCATAGCACCAAGGTGTTCCGAAATAATATCGAGGATTATTATTTTGAATAAAATAGTGGGAGTATCATTTAATAAAAGTCCTTATTAAATGAATTAAAATGCATGACTCTTACCCTATATATTTATTGTTCTAGATTACCATGGCACAAAACAAATTGACACTTTCATTATGATTAATCCTTGAGAAGGAAAAGTTGTTACCAACTCAACAAATGGGAAAATTATAGTATAAAGGAATAATGGTTATAAACCATTATATAGCATAATTTTCATGATAGTGAATCAAATGTGGGTGGTAAAGTGATAATCTACACCTCCTTAAAAGTTAACAATGGTTACTTGGTACTAAAGGAAGCCCTAGAAGATTGCTTGTTTTACAAGTAATCTATGGGTCTTATTGCAAGATTTCAAGACTTGGGTACTCAATTGTACAACTCTAAAAGAGATATTTTGGAAGGATTTGAATGGTATGGAAGCAATTTTTGGAGGTTGAATTGCATAAAGGAAACAAAAGCTATTATTCAAGAACCAAGGACAACTAGGTGTACAATTGTTCACAAAAATAACTTAAGGATGGATTGATTTTTTACAAGAGTCAAAGATGGTCTTTTCTAGGATTATCACAGCCTTTTATTTCCAGGTTCTAAGGTCAAATAAGTGGGCTAGAGATTAGCCAAGAAGTCTTTGCTTAAGACATACTTATAGTGACCTAAGTAAAGGTTAAGGTTAAACTAATCAAGTCAAGTAAATATCTTGATTTCTTACCTTTCCTTGGCCATTTTAGCCATAACCAGCCATAGCCTCCTTCCTTAGCTCCTCTATAAGCTTCCATAGACACTACAGCTCAATCTCTCAAGAATTAAAAAAGGAAGGCGATCAAATGCACCAAGAACAAGGAAAACCCTAATTTTTGGGTTTATTGTGTATCTCTTGAAGATTTCAGCTTTCACAACTCAGGTAAGGGTTTTATCTTCATGTTTTATGGTTGTTTGCTGTCCTAAGATGATGATCAAGCATCCATGAAGCTAAGACCATGCTTGGAAGAGAGCAAAAAGCTCAAGGAACCAAGGATGGATCAAGGGGGAGTGCATGAACAAGGTTCCAGCTTTACTGTTTTTCATGCACTAAGATGGACGTGTTTACAGGGGTTTCTAGAGCCCAAGTTAGTACTAAATAAACCAATTAACCTCCTAAGGCCAAGCAATCATTTGGGGAGGGCAGTCATAGTGATTACATATTATTTATTTGATTGTTTATGGACTAACCTAATGATGTATTACTGCCAGCATTGCATTTGATTATGTTTTGTTTGTTTGTTCATTTGGATGGCCATATGTTGTATATGTGTTTTTATTTTTTTTTATTATGTCTTTGTATTTCAATTATGTTGCTGGGAATTCAAGTTTCAAATGATAAGCCCTTACTAAGTTTCTTCAAAGAGACTTACCCCCTTTCTATCCATTTCAGGTCCAGCAGAAAGATCACTTTAAAACTAACCTTTTGTGTTTGAGTTTTGATCTGAAATTTTAGGTATGTGAACTTCCATGTGTGTAGTTATGATTTAGAAATTTTGGTGATTTTAGGAGCACATTTGATATTTTTAATGATGGTGCTTATTTTTTTATGTAGCAGCTGTCTAGCATCCTGTTTCTGGAGTCCATTGTGTCTCAGGCACTCCTGAAACCTAGGGTGCGTATTTAGCTAGGTTAAGAACATTATGTAGTGCATGGATGCATGTACATGTAATGCATGTGAAGTTTCGACAATATATGTGAACATTTGTGGGCTATTTTGCAATGTATGAGGATGCTATGCACAGGCTACCTAAGTCTGCAATACAGGCTGCTTATTTGTAAATTTTGGTATTGGCTATATAAAGATGATAGTTATAAGGGAATGTAATTCCCAGGTTTCTTGTACATGTATGGAATAGCCTTGATGGTTTACTCCTAGTGAATGAAGTGTTTGCATGCTTATAAAATTTTGTGTGGGCAAAATGGTCATAAAGTGATCAGAATTTTGACCCTGCACTCTAATCCCCATAACTCCCTGTCTAGAATGAATATTGGTATGAAATTATAATCAAATCTAAAGCATATCTAGAGGTTTAGCAGGGATTTGAAATTTCTAGATTTGGAGCCCTGTAGCCAAAGTTATGACATTGCAAAGTTGGCTAAGTTATTGTTTATTTGGTCGGAATTTTGTAACCAACTTAAAAAATCCATAACTTGGTCCATAGGTGGGCTATTGATGTAAAAAAAAAAATTCCTTAGTTTTCCCTATGTCTCTACTTGATAATGGAGGAAAGAAAATATGGAATTACATGGCTAGAATGATACAGTTTATTGGAGGAAGTTTGGGTGCAGTAGCTGGAATTTTTGAACCTAGTAAGAATGCTTAATGTGTGGAAGCCAAAAACTAGGACTTGTGCTACTATTTTCCTTCTTAGCTTCCATAGTGTCCATAAATGTGAATATGTGTGTTATGGTTAGACCAAGATGCATGTATTTACATAGTGCTAAGGGGGCCACTTGAGTTTGTACACTAGGGGTATTGTTCTAGTGACCTATAGGACACACCAATCCTGGGAGTTTAAATGCACAGTTTTGGCCCCATAACTGGATTACCCTAGAGTGGGTAACAAAAGCTAAATGGGACCAACTTTCTCAAATGGTACCAAAATTTAAGGATAGTTTTCAAGCAAGAAAGAAAGGCTCATGTCCCAAAGCAGCCTATTCTCAATGAGTCTACTGCCAATGCTCTAAGAGCTAAAAGGGATGCTCACAAGAAGCATTCTGATAATGCTTTGGATGTTGCTTGCCTCATGCTTAGTACCATGGATCTGAGCTTCAGAAGAAGCATGAAAACATCTCAAAAAACTCTTCCAAGAGCAAGCTAAGAATGGGAGGTTTGAGACCTCTAATGTTACCACTTCACAAAATGGGAAAATTACAACATAAGGACCTAAACTTGTATGTTTTAATTTTCACCATAGTGTATGAATTATAATGTTTAAAGTATTCAATATACACTACCCTAAGTGGCACAAAGAATTATAATTTGGTCCTTAAGAAAGCATGGCATATTGCCTAATTTTCAAGTAACCTATGGACAAAATTGAAAGGTTATAAAAGTTGGGTACTCAATTGCACAAATTTGAAAAGATGGCTATAGAAAGGACATGGATGGAATTGCGAGGAAAGGATATGGATGGAATTAAGGATATTTTTGGGGACCAAAGTGCTCAAGGAGGCAAAGTTAGTCATTTAATGCTTAAGGACACTTAAGGGCTTAAGTGTCCCAAACTTCTCTAAACGTGAAAATGGACCTTGGCCAAGGTTAAAATAGGTCAATAAATGTCATTTCCCATCCCAAATGGCTGCTGAAAACGTTGTCCAAGTTTGGCCTAATGTTTGCAAAATTTGCAAACATGCCATTACTAAAGACCAAGAAAGAAATAAAGCTAGAAAAAAAAATCATTTTGTCCCCATTTTCTTCCAGAAATTTAACCTCCACTTGCTAGGGTTCTTCCCTAAACTCTTCCATATCCCTCCATAGCCACCTTACTGCAAACAATGAAGAGAAGGCAAGAGAAGACAACCAAAGCATCAAGGAAGACCATAAACCCTAGTTTTTGAGTTTATCTAAGGTTTATTGGATTTCCAGCAAAAGGTAAGGAGTTCTCTTGCTCTCATGGGATGTTTACTATATTTCCAAGCAACCATGGAGCAAGGTCTAAGCTTGGAAGAAAGCCAAGAGCTTAGTGAACCCAGCTTAGTGAGGGGAGTGCACGTAGTGAAGCTTTTGTGACCTAGTGTGAAGTGCACAGTGATGGTAATTTAAGGGTTTCTAGAGCCCAAAGTTAGTACTATCTAGTGTTAAAACTCTCCTAAGGCCAGGCTTATGCTTGAGGAGGGCTGCCAAAGTGATTTACATATGTTTATTACATGTTTTATGGACTAACCAATGAATGTTGTTGCTGCTACATACATGTGTTTGTTGTTTGTGTTTCATTGCTGCATTTGGATGCTCTATATTGGATATTTGCATTGTTTTTTATTCTATTTTAATGTCTTTGGATGCATGTGATTGATAAAGTTTACATTACCTTAGTGTTAAAGTATTCTCCTTACTATGTTTCTCCATGAAACTTACGTCCCCTCAAATCTGCCCATTTCAGGTCCAGCAGAAAGATCACATTCAAACTAAACTTTTTCATTTTATTTTTTATCTGAAATTTCAGGTACATGAACTTCCATGTGTCTAGTTATGATCTGGAAATTTTGGTGATTTTAGGAGTAGATTTGGTATTTTTAGTGATGGTGCTTATTGTGTTACGCATTAGTTGTCCAGCATCCTATTTTGAGTGCATTTTGTCTCAAGCATCTCCTGTGACTTGGGTGCGTGTATTTAGCTAAGTTAAGGCCATGATGTGGTGCATGGATGCATTTACGTGTAAGGCATGTAAATTTGGAACAAGTATGTGGACATTTGAGGATGGTTTTGTTGGGTTTCGGGAGCCAAACAGCGCAGCGGAATTTAACCGAAACCCTCCAGGATCCAAGTGAAACGGGGTAAACCGGGTGTTCGAAATTTTTCATACCTAATTTTCGATTGAGATCTCTCACTCAACTGTAGAGTCGAATCACAAAACCTGAACAGTTGACGTGTTCAGGCTCTCTATGGTATCCACACGAGCCTCTCGGGATCACCACGCTTCCACCAAGTCCTGGTAGATGCGTTTCTTTTGCGCTCGCAGTGCTAGCTTGCGTCCTCCAAGGAATTTCAAGAAAAAGAGTGCGGCTGTCCTTTTTGGAGGCTAGGACAAGGAGACCTGCGAATTTCTCACTTAAAAGTTGAATTTATTGTGAGACTCAACTTCCAGGCCTAATAGGTTTCAAAGCCCTAATCCAATTAGAATTTAATTTCGGGCTTAATAATGGCTCAACTTTTGGGCCCATTATTAATACGAAATTAGAGTAAAACCATAACCCAAATAATTAGCCCATGCACTCTAATGATCCAAAATGCTCTATGTGTGCGACCCAATAGGCTCCTATCACGTTGGCAATGATCATAAATCAAATTTATGATCATAAGCAATGAGCGGTGTCTAGCAACACATCATTGCTACCCAAGTGAGAAGATTGTCGATGATTCGACTATACCTTTATGATCATCACCGATATATGCCATTGTCCCTTTGTCCAAGATATCAAGACTAAGCACGAGACATGGAATGTGTCACTCTCGTATAGCCCAATCTTTGGTTTCTTGATTACCGAGTAGACTAACTTAAACTGATGACATTGATATCGTATATCAACTCATCCGAGCATGGCCATGCATTTTCTAAGTCTCACTCTATCAAGGGGCCCGAAGATATCACTCCCGTTACATAGGAGGGACAAATCCCATCTTGATCATACAAATCCCTCCGCATGATATGTGACATACCCAATGACCTCCTTCAAGTTCACTCAGTTACGAGCAACAAAGGAAAGTATCAAAGTATGTGACTCACATGTAGGGAACCTTGATGATCTTAGGTCGAAGGACTACATATACCATGATCACTATGAGAATCACTTATGACACTCATATAACGATCCATGTAGTGTTCTCATGGTGGGTCGGTCCAGCACACAAGTTCTCCAACTTGTACCCATATGTAGACTACATATCTCATATTAGTCTCCACATATGCTAGTCGTTATGTATTATTGCAACCCGCTCCACAATAATACTAGACCAGGGACTTTTAAGAATATCATTATTCTAGGGTTACAATTATGTTTGTTAAGTTACGCAGGAACAAAACAATAAACATAATTGCTGGATTAATGCCTTAATAAAATATCATGACTCAATGTGCAAAAATACAATCATCTCATGACTGGCTTTTGGGCACAACACTAACAGGTTTTGCTATGTATGTGAAAGTAGTGCCAAGTTGTCTAAGTGTGAATGATGGGCTGCTTGCTTGTAAATTCTGCTTTGACCTATATAAAGTTGCTATATGCAAGATCATGTAATTCCTATTTTTATTGGACATGTATGGGATAGCCTTTGAGGGCTTACCCTTTGTGAATGAAGTGTTTGCACACTTATTAAATTTTGTATGGGCATAATTTCCATAAAGTGGACAGAATTTTGACCCTGCACTCAAAGTTCTATATTTCCCTGTATAGAGTGAATCTTGGTATGAATTTTGACCACACCTAGACCATATCTAGAGGCTTAACTGGGCACTAAAATTCTTACATTTGGATCCCTGTAGCCAAAGTTATGACATTCCAAATTTGGCTAATTTACTGTTCATTTGGTCAGACTTTGGGATTTGCCATTCAGAAAGAGTTGGCTATTGATTTAGTCCTGCAATCATTGCCAGAGAGCTATAGTCAGTTCATAATGAACTAAAACATGAATGATCTTGATAAGGCCCTCCCTAAATTGCTCAACATGTTGAAAACTGCTAAGCAAAACCTTAAGAAGGCTAAGCGGATTAGGATGGTTCAGAAGGGCAAGGGAAAAGGAAAAGCCAACAAGAAGAAGAATAAAGCTAAAGGAAAGTCCATTGATAATTCTTCTTCAGGTACACTGAAACCATCTGGTGGTATGACTAAGGGAAGGGGGTGCTTTAATTGTAAGCAACCTGGACACTAGAAGTGCAACTACAAGCTTTATCTTGAAGAACATGCTAAGGGGAAGGGAAATCTGACTTCCACTTCAGGTATTTCCTTTATAAAGGTGAACTTTTCTACTTCATCATCTTGGGATTCGATACTAGACGTGGATCTCACATTTGTGCAAATTTATAGGATCTAAGTAGGAGTAGAAGATTGGCCCAAGGTAAAGTGGAACTGTTACCCACTCTGGGGTAGTCCAGTTATGGTGCCAAAACTGTGCATTTAAACTCCCAGGTTTGATGTATCCTGTAGGTCATCAGAACAACACCCCTAGTGTACATACTCAAGTGACCCTCTTGAGCACTATGTAAATACATGCATATTGGTCTAACCATAACACACATATTTACATTTATGCACACTATGGCAGCTAAGAAGGAAAACACTAGCACAAGTCTTAGTTTTGGCTTCCACACATTAGGCAATCTTGCTAAGTTCCAGTGACCAGCTACTGTACCTGCAACTTCAACTAATAAACTGTATCATTCTAGCCACATACCCCTTATTTTATTTGCTCCATTATCAAGTACAGACTTAGAACAAACCAAGGAATTTTTTTTTACATCAATAGCCCACCTATGGACCAAGTTATGGATTTTTTAAGTTGGTTACAAAATTTTGACCAAATAAACAGTAGCTCAGCCAACTTTGCAATGTCATATCTTTGGCTACAGGGCTATAAATCCAGAAATTACAAAGCCCAATTAACCCTCTAGATGTTTTCTAGGTTTGGTCAAAATTTCATACTAAGATTCATTCTACACAGGGAGATATTAAACTTTATGTCCATAGTCGAAATTCTGGCAACTTTTGGACCATTTTGCCCATACAATTTTTCCAAACCATGTAAACACTTCATTCACAAGGGGAAAGACCTCCAAGGCTATCCCATATATGTCCATTACACATAGGAATTACATTCCCTCTCTTTTAACAACTTTATGTGGTCAAAACAGAATTTACAAGTAAGCAGCCCATCATTCACACTTAGGCAGCTTTGCATCACATCACTTACATAGCCAAAACATTACTCAAATGTTCACATACTTGTCTCATTTTACATACACTGCATGTAAATGCATACATTCACTACAAAATGGTCTCAACTTAGCTAAGTACGCACCCTAGGTTACAGGAGGTCCTGAGATACCATGGACTCCACAAACAGGATGCTGGACAGCTGTTGCACAACACAATAAGTACCACCATTTAAAATACCAAATGTGCTCCTTAAATCACCAAAATTTCCATATCACAACTAGACATATGGAAGTTCATGTACCAGAAATTTCAGATCAAAACTCAAACCAAAAAGGTTAGTTTGAAGGTGATCTTTCAGTTAGACCTGAAATGGCAGAATTAGGGAGAGTAAGTTTCGTTGAGAAACTTAGTAAGGTTAACACTTGGTTTCTTAAGGTAATGTGATCCTTATTAAAACCTGAATCCAAAGACACTAAAACAAAAAACCACAATGCATATATACAAGATATAGCAACCAAATGCAGCAGTCAAACACAAACAACAAACACATGAAATGTGGCAGCAGCAAATACCATAGGTTAGTCCATAAAACACATAATAAACATAACCAAATCACAATGGCAGCCCTCCTCAAGCTAATTCTTGGTCTTAGGAGGATTTTAAATGTAGTTAGTACTAACTTTGGGCTCAAGAAACCCTCACTTTACTGCCATCATTGTGCACTTCACACTAGGTCACAAAACCTTCAATAAGTGCACTCCCCTCACTAAGCTTTGGTTCATCAAGCTCATGGCTCTCTTCCAAGCTTAGCCCTAGCTCCATGGATGTTTGAAAATTACAGAAAACAGTCCATGAAAGCAAGAGAACCCTTACCTTGATGGGTATGCTGAAATTGGAGCTTGATCCTAGGTGCACTCAAGTCTTAGCACCACATAGCTTCCAATTGCCCTTTCTTACTTTCTTTTGCCTTCAATTTCAATCAATTGCAAGTTTGAAGGTGTGGTGGCTATGGAGGAAGTGTGGCTGTGTTCTTGGGCTGGGGAAGGACGAAATTGAGAGAGGGATAAGTGATTTGGCCACCTAAATGGCCTTAAATGGGCTTTAGGGCACAAAACACACTTAACAAGCTTAACCTTGCTTTATGTCATTTTCCTTTTCACTAATTATGGTTTCTTTGTCTTAAACTCATTAGTATACATGTGCCCAAAATTTTTGACTAATTATCAAGTCATGGCTACCTCCCCCATGGTGGGGTAATCCCACAATTCCACCCTTAGACTTAAGTCAAAAGCTTGAACACTTAAGGTTTACACTAGGACATTTAGGTCCTTATTGCCTTTAGTGTTTTCTTTGTCCAAACTTGTCTTCTATGAGTAATTTGGTCCTCCAATAGCACTTTTATACCATTTATATCCTTCCCATAACTCTCGAAGTCTCTTTCTTGAGAGTTTTGCAATTGGGTACCCAAATTTTCAGAACCTTACAAAAAAGTCCATAGGTTGCTTGACAAACAAGCAATCCTTAAGGCTTTTCTTGGGGGCCAAGTTACAAACTTGGAATACTTTTAAGGAGGTGTTCATCATGCCTTTTACCCCCCACACTTCAATCACTATGGTGAGAATTACACAATATAATGGTTTTTAGCCATTATGACACACTTGTAATTCTCCCATTTTGTGAGGTGGTAACAAGAACTATGTGTTGGAAATGGAGCAAAAGTTGTGGCCTTAGCCGTATGGACTTATGTTCTTACTTTGCCTAGTGGAGTGCTTTTAGAATTAGACAACTGCTACTTTGTACCTATTATTAGTAAAAATTTGATTTCTATTTCTTGCTTGGACAAGAAAGGTTTTTCATTTATAATAAAGGACAAATGTTGTTCTATTTATTTGAATGAAATCTTTTATGGTAGTGCTCAACTTAGCAATGGTTTGTATGTTCTAGAACTTGAAAGTCCAATTTATAATCTGAATACCAAGAAGGTCAGATTGAATGATTTGAACCCAGTCAGTTAGTGTTGTGCCCAAAAGCCAATCATGAGATGATTGTATTTTGCACATTGAGTCATAATATTTTATTAAGGCATTAATCCAGCAACTATATTTGTTGTTTTTTTTTCTGCATAATGTAATAAACATAATTATAACCCTAGAATAATGATATTCTCAAAAGTCCTTGGTCTAGTATTAGTGTGGAGCGGGTTTCAATAATATGTAACAACTAGCATAAGTGGAGACTAATATGAGATACGTAGTCTACATATGGGTACAAGTTGAAGAACTTGTTACTTGATTGTTATATGAGTGTCATAAGTGATTCTCATAGTGATCATGGTATATGTAGTCCTTTGACCTAAGGTCATCAAGGTTCCCTACATGTAAGTCACATACTTTGATACTTCCCTTTGTTGTTCGTAACTAAGAGAACTTGAAGGTGGTCATTGGGTTTGTCACATATCATGCGGAGGGATTTGTATGATCAAGATGAGATTTGTCCCTCCTATGTAACGGGAGTGATATCTTCGGGCCCCCTTGATAGAGTGAGACTTAGAAAATACATGGCCATGCTCAGATGAGTTGATATACGATATCAATGTCATCAATTTAAGTCAGTCTATTCGATAATCAAGAAACCAAAGATTGGGCTATATGAGAGTGATACATTCTATGTCTCGTGCCTAGTCTTGATATCTTGGACAAAGGGACAATGGAATATATGGGTAATAATCATAAAGGTTTAATCAAATCACCGACAATCTTGTCACTTGGGTAGCAATGATGTGTTGCTAGACATCGCTCATTGCTTATGATCATAAATGTGATTTATGATCATTGCCCACATGGTAAGAGCCTATTGGGTCACACACGTAGGGCTATTTAGATTATTAGAGTGCATGGGCTAATAATTTGGGTTATGGTTTTATGATAATTTCATGTTAATAATTGGCTTAAAAGTTGAGCCATTATTAAGCCAAAATCAAAGCCTAATTGGATTAGGACTTTAAAACCCATTAGGCCTAGAAGTTAAGTCTCACTATAAATACAACTTTTAGTGAGAAATTCGCAGCCTTGCCCTAGCCTCCCAAAAGAGACAGTCGCACTCTTCTCTTGCAATTCCTTGGAGGACACAAGCTAGCACTGCGAGTGTAAGAGAAACGCATCTGCTGGGACATGGTGGAAGTGTGGTGATCTTGAGAGGCTCGTGCGGATACCATAGAGAGCTTGAACACAACAATTGTTCAGGTTTTGTGATTCGACTTTATAGTTAGGCGAGATACCTCAACCGAATTAGGTATGAAAATTTTTTGAACACCCAGTTTACCTCATTTCACTTGGATCCTAGAGGGTTTCGGTTAAATTCTATTGTGCTTGTTTGGCTTTTGAAACCCTAGATGGCCTATATCTGGCACTGTTGTCTAGGCCATATAAATGAGACCTCCACATCCAAGCTCCATAAGGATGGACTCTTGGAATCATTTGATTTTAAATTATATGTTACATGTGAGTCATGTTTATTGGGCAAAATGGCGAAAACTCTTTTCACTGGGCAAAGGAAAAAAGACTAATGACCTACTAGGACTCATACATAGTGATGTATGTGGCCTTATGTATACACATGCTAGAAGAGGCTTCCAATACTTCATTACCTTTGTTAACGACTTTAGTATATATGGCTATATGTATCTTGTGAAACACAAGTTTTAATCATTTGAAAAATTCAAAGAATTTAAGAACAAAGTACAGAATCAACTTGGGAAAATTATCAAAGTACTTCAATCAAATCGAGGTGAAGAATACTTGGACCAAGAATTCTTTGACTATCTAAAAGAGTGTGGTATAGTATCACAGCTCACTACAGTTAGTACACCTTAATGAAATGGTGTATCTAAAAGGAAAAATCAAACTCTGTTAGACATGGTTTGATCTATGTCGGATCAAGCTAACCATCCAAACCCTTTTTAGAGATATGCTCTTGAGACAACCGCTTTTACACTAAACCGAGTTCCATCTAAATCAGTTCAAAAGACACCATATGAGATATGGCATGAGAGCCGTCCCAGTCTGTCTTCTATGAAGATTTAGGGTTGTGAGGCTTACATGAGACATCAATCCTCGGACAAGCCAGGGCCCAAATCTCATAAATATCTTTTTGTTGGGTATCCTAAAAAAATAAAGGGTTACTATTTCTACAATCCATCTGAGAAGAAAATGTTTGTTGCTTAAGCTGGTGTCTTTCAAGAGAAAGAGTTTATGCCTAAAAGAACCAGTTGGAGGAAAGTAGACCCTGAAGAAATACAAGAACAACAATGGGACATTGAACCTGAAATGGAACCTAAGCAGACAACATAAGATGTTGTGGTTCAGGAGGTTGTTCCTGTAGCACAGAGCCCACGTAGATCTGGTAGTATTTGGTGTGAACCCAAGAGATATGGATTTCTTATGACTCACACTAGTGATGTGATGCTCCTAGATCTAGATGAGCTCACAATCTACCAAAAGTTATGTTAGGACCAAATTCTGGGAAATGGCTAAAGGCCATGAAGTCTAAGATGAATCCATATATGAAAACCAAGTATGGACTTTGGGTGATCCACTTGAAGGAGTAAAACCTATAGGGTGCAAATGGGTTTTCAAGAAGAAAATTGACATGGATGGTAATGTGATTACCTTTAAGGGATGATTGGTTGCAAAAGGTTTCAAGCAAATTCATGGTATTGACTATGATGAAACTTTTTCACTAGTTGCCATGCTTAAATCAATTCAAATTTTGATTGCTATTACTGCAAACTATGATTATTGGATATGGAAAATGTATGTCAAAATTTTGTTCCTTAATGGAAAACTACTTGAGGATTTGTTCACGACATAGCCTGAGGGTTTTGTCACTCAATAAAATGCCAATAAATTGTGCAAGTTGCGAAGGTCCATTTATAGGCTAAAGCAACATTCTCAGAGTTAGAATCTTCATTTTGATGAAGCAATAAAAGAGTTTGGTTTTATCAGAAATGAAGATATACCTTGTGTTTACAAGAAGGTTAGTCTATTGTCTTCTCAGTGTCATTTGTAGATGACATACTACTCATCGTGAATGACATTCCCATGCTACAGTCTATAAAGACTTGGCTAGGGAAATCTTTCTCCATGAAGGACTTGGGTGAAGCACCCTATATGTTAGGCATTAGGATCTATAGAGATAGATCTGGAAAGCTACTTGGCCTAAGTCAAAGTACATACATTGACAAGGTGCTAAAGAGGTTTGGAAAATAAAACTCCAAGAAAGCACATGAGTAAGATTCCATATGCCTCAGTAATTGGATCTATCACGTATGCCATGATATGTACCCATTTCGATGTCTCATATGACTTGACCATGATGAGAAGGTACAAAGCAAACCCTGGTAAAAGTCACTAGATAGTTTTTAAGAACATCCTTAAGTACTTACAAAGGACTAAGGACATATTCTTGGTCTTTGGAGCCGAAGATGAGCTCATTGTAAGGGGTTACACCAATGCTAACTTCCAATCCGATAATGATGATTTCAATTCAGAATTTGGTTATGTGTTTTGCATTGGTGGTAGTGCTGTGAGCTAAAAGCTTTGAAAGCAAAAGGCAGTAGCTGACTCTACAATAGAATCTGAGTACATTGCTGCCTCTGATATTATGAAGAAGGCTGTTTGGGTTAAGAAGTTCATCACAGAACTTGGATTGGTTCCAAGCATTGCCAACCCAATAGAGCACTATTGTGACACCAATGAAGCAATCACATAGGCAACGGAACCTTGATCTCACCAGTGATCCAAACATATACTTCGACGCTATCATCTCATTAGGGAGATCATTGAAAGGGGTGATGTGAAGATATGCAGGACCTCGACAGACAGCAACATTGCTAATCCACTAACAAAACCCATTACATAGCAGAAGTATGATAGTCAGTCTAGATCCATTGGTATTAGATGGATAGATGATTGGCATTAGTGCAAATGGGAGATTGTTAGTGTTGTGCCCAAAAGCCAATCATGAGATGATTGTATTTTGCGCATTGAGTCATGATATTTTATTGAGGCATTAATCAAGTAATTGTGTTTGTTGTATTATTTCTATGTGACATAATCAAATGTAATTATAAACCTAGAATAATAGTATTCTTAAATGTCCTTAGTCTAGTATTATTGTGGGATGGATTACAATAATGCATAAAGACTAGCATATGTGGAGACTAATATGAGATATGTAGTCTACATATTGGTACAAGTTGGAGAACTTGTGTACTGGACTGAGCCACCATGAGAATGATACATGGATTGTTATATGAGTGTCATAAATGATTCTCATAGTAATCATTGATGGCGTTTTGTTAGCCATCGTTTACGATCCCGCCGTGGCTCCACGACGGGGATGACAGGGACCTCCTGAGGGATGTCATAGGTGGCCGTCCTACGATGGGGAGCGGGGGCCGTGAAGGATTTTCGGTGCAGGAAGGAGCCTGAAAAAGCTGACATCTTCAAGCGGTTCGGCCTGAAATATATAGAAAACAGGGGTTAGGAGGTCCCCGGAACGATTTTTCGGGGAGGAGCCTCTGACGCCCAAGTCAGTGCCCCTAAATAGCAAAGAATAGGCGTAAAATAGACTGGCTGGGGGTATTTTTCTGGCATGCACATAAGGAGAAGCATCACGCCAGAGGTGTTTTTTTCTGGCATGCCTAAGGAAGAAAAGAGGAGAAAACTGGAACTCTGGAGTATTCTCCAAAGCTTCTGTCCAGCCCCCCCTTGCCCAGAGTTTTTCCTGCTGTAAATAGGAGAAAATGAACCCTCTTGATCATGACATATGTATGGACGGATAGGATCTATACCTCTTAAACAGGAAAGTGGTCAGCCGTGTGCAGGCTTTCTCGGGCAATGGTTTGTCGAGAATCGTGTCTCAGTGTGCCAGAGCACGGACTACAGTGGCCTGTCAGAATGCTTGAGGTCAACGTTTAGGACGTACGGGCAAATATGTCAGAGACTCCTTCGTATCACCCATCATCCCTCTGAGGTCCCTCCGGCCGACGTTACCTTTTAGGTGGACGAGCAAGGACCTCTCCCCGGGATGACACCGTTTCTTCGGGGTGTTCTCACTCTTCCGAAGTTGGTTCATTCGTCCTCTGATGGGGAGGCGATAGAGTAACTTTCCGTGGTTGGTGCGATGGGTCTTCCGAGGTCGGATATGTCAGGCGTTTGGCCCCTCATCCGAAGTTAGTGGCCAAGACCATGGCACTTCGGCCATCACATGCCCTCCTTCGGAAAGCCGAAGTATGACTTCGGCTTGTAGCCCTTTTGGGAGCATTTTCAGAGGATCCAACTTATTTCATTTGCAAGAAAGGTACTTCACCTTTTTAAGGGTGTAGTTTGCTCGGGCCAATGTCGCATACCTGCCTTTCGGCGTTGCCGAGATGTCTGATATGTCCAATCTTATCTTTTCTGTCTAAAGTCAATGGACTGTCATGCCTTGAAACTAGGCGTGTTAATCTGGGGCTAGACCCAAATCTTTAGGATGTCAGAAAACATGCCCTAGTTTCTCGCGATGACCGACATGTGGCAAGCGTCAATTGGTATGGCACATCTTTTTGCGTGGGAAGGGTAATTATGGTGACGTTTCGTTCCCAAGCAGCAGTTATGACGCCTTTTCAATTGCCCTTTCTTTGCTCTATATAAGCTTCCCCTTTGTCATTCTTTCCTTTTGCTCTTTTCTGTGCTCTCCCCCTTACTCTCGCTTTCTCTCGCCTTTTTCATTTCTCTGAGCGACGGTCTGCACGGCGGAGCGATTTCCGGCCACTATTTACGACGGCATCCAGGAATCCTGATTTTGGCAAGGTTTTTCGTGAGTGCCTTCCTTGGGAGTTGTTCAACTTTTGCTAGTTTCTCAATTTTCCTGAAGTCGTATTTTTTCAATTTTTGTTGACGCTTTCCTTATTTCCTGGAAACTCCTTTTTTGGCTAAACGCCTTTGGACTCGTACTGATGCTTTTCCCCTTTTTTCAGAGATGGCTGACGATTCTGCCGCCTACTACAAGAATCTCTTCCTTGGTCAAGTAGAGAAGGGAGAACAAGCAAAGAAAAGTAGTTCCAAAAGGCGCAAGTCTACTGGGAGCGGACCGTCTTCGGCCAAGAAGTCAAAGAAGAGAGCCCTTACTTCACCTTCCGAGGATGTGGTGGAGGTTGATGAAGTTATTGCTACTTCCACCAAGGTTGATATCTCAACCGATGCGATGGCCACTTCCACCGACGCTACTGCAACCTTGGCCATGGTTGATGTTACTCCGTTATCCACCAGGGTTGTTACCCCCTCCGAAGTAGCTGCGACATCTTCTGAGGCCGATATTGGGGCGGCCGAGGTGCCCGCCGGAGTAGTCGCCCTTTTCACTCCGTCGGGTCCCATATCGCCCGTGGGGCTTTCAGGCTCTATGCCCGAGAGTCCAACTATTCAAAAGTTGGACAGACGTCGCAAGGACAAAGGCAAGTATATTTCGGCCTTTGCGGCGGACACTACCGAGGATACTACCGGGGTTGCACCAGGTTTGCTCCGAATACGTTCTTGCTCATAACTTATGTTTTCGGGGAGCCCTTCCTGACTCGCGCCCCTCCATTTTGCAGAGGACCGGGCGACCCCCGCATGGATGGCTGATCATGCCCGAAGACGGGCTCTTCGAGACTCCCTTCTCCCAAAAGACAAAATTCCAAGGGAGCCATTTTGGTCTTTCACGGAAGACATGAACTTGTTTTTCGGAGATTGCCAAGAGATGGCTCCCCAGATGGCGAGGGGTGTTCTTACAGAAGCCTCTTCTAGGGCAGTTGCCGAGGAGTGTGCTTCTGGGGATATCCTCGCCACTAGAATTTCTGAACGCGCCGCTCAGGTAGCCTTCTCTCTTTTTTGCCCAAGTGTTTTGCCTTTCCTTATGCTGCTTTCCCTGAGGATATTCTCCTTCTCTTTTCGCAGCTTTTGGGGTACAGTGAACACCTCCGATTTTGGGCGGCAGAGCAGTCTTCTGCCCGAGCTCGGGCTGAAAGTGAACTGGAGCAGGCTAGGCTCTTCTGTATTAATTTGGACATAGCCAATGTCGAGTTAAGGCGCATAGCCAGGGAGAAGGTTGCTCTGCTCCGGGATGAGTTCCTCATAGGCCAATCGGACCTTTTGAAGGACTTTTCCCGCAAAATGAGCGACCTAGGCGAGGAGGTTGTGCGCTTGACTTCGGCCAATGAAGTTATTCAGAAGGAGAAAGAAGAAGAAGCTGCCCTTCTGAAAAAGACTCTTGCCGAAAAGGCGGCTTTTCAAGCCAGGGTTTATTTTCTTAGGAGGAGTGCAGCGAAAAGGAGAAACGCGAAGGGATTGGTGCGGAGGATTGCCGGTCTGAAGGAGGAGATCCTGGGTCTCGAGAAGGAGGTTGCTGGTCTTGAGAATGAGGCGGACTTGCTAGATGTAGGGAGGGATAGAGCCGTCCAGATGTCGAAGGTGTCCTTTCAGGACGGCTTTTGTTTAGCTCGCCATCAATTTTTGCAACGCTATCCGGACCTCGATACCTCCTTTCTTTCGGCCCTGGATATTCCCAAGGGTCCTCGGTGGACTTGGTCGAAAGCTGATCACCTCAACCTGCCACCTGTTCCTCTACCTGCGCCGAAGGCGACGGCTAGAGACACGGGAGCTGGAACTTCTCGCGCTGCCGGGGATCCTTAAGCACCCTAGGGTTTTTCTTTTCGTGTTTCTCTTGTACTTCTTGTAATCTTCTCCTTATATCAATGAATTTTTTTTTCTTCATAATTTTGGCTAAGTCTTTTGATCAATCTTTCGGTTTCCCAGTTGTCCCGAGCACTTTCGGTTAGAGGACTTTAGAAACGCGCTTCTTTTGTTTCCTCGTTGTCCCGAACTTTTTCGGCTTCGGAAGCATACTTCTTTTGCTTGTTTTTCCAGCTATTTTTTCGGGCGATCTCGCGTAGTTGGTGAAGTTCCCTTGGACAAATTTTTAGCCTACCCTTGTTCGGCCGTATTCGGTACACTCTGATGACCCTGCCAACCTCGGGAGGAAAAGGAGATTTCTAGGAGTGCATGCTTTGTCCTTGTTCGGCGATTCTTCTCAGACAGGAGAAAACTTTTTAGCATTCAGACGAATTCCTGGCTTGCACTATTTCTTGTCTGAAAATTCTAAGTATAGAATTTCTTGAAGGTGCCCAGGTGCCTTGTTCCTCAGTTTTTCTCCCTTCAGTGTTGCCGAGGTCGTATACTCTCTTTCGGACCTCGCCGAGCAAGGCTCTTTCCTGTTTGGCCGAAGCACCCCATGTGATGGTTTTTCGGGATTCGGCCTTTCGGAGAGCGAGATCTTCCTTCCGTATTCCTCTTGTCCTTCCATGCAGGTTCACACTTATCGCCGATTTTCGCTGAAAAAACCTTTCTTTTGAGTTTGGCCGTTTCTCAGTGTTCATTAACTAGGGCGAGCTTAATTCTCACTCCGAGGTGATTTCTTCTTTTACCGGACACCTGTCGGCCAAACTACTTTTGTAGGGACAATGGTTTCTCTAGTGACGACTAGGGGTCTTCGGAGAACCATTCCCTGGCCTTTCTGCCGGCTGACTTCGTTTTCTCGGTTATCAAAGACTTTTCAGGCGAACACTAGATTGCCTTTGATGGATTCCGAGCCTTTGAGCGTGCGTGCTTCATCCTTGTTCGGCGGGTAACCTGTGCAGGAGAAAAGAGAAATTTTTCTAAGTACTGTTTAGCTAAAAATACTATTTACCTAAAAATTCTTTTGAGGTATTTCTCAATTTTCTCCCTTTGATGCTGCCAAGCTGATGATGCTCTCTTTCGGACCTTGCCTTGAATTAGGAGAGGTCCTTTCGGTGGCCGAAGTTCTCCCCTGAGATAGTCCTCGGGGTTCTGTTTTGGCCCTTCGGAGAATGGGATCTCCTTTTGGCATTCAGCGCACTTTTGCTCCTACGGCCACCTTTTGCGGAGGAAACACTTCTCCAGAGTTTGTTCATGCTTCTGGGAGTGGCTCGAGTTCGGTTTCCTCTCTTTTTTTGCCGAGCATTCCTCCCGAGCTCGTTCTTCCTTCCTCTCGAATACTCGCGCTTTACTTGGTAGCTTTATTGCTCCAAGTGGGCACTGGCCTTTGCAGGCGAAGGTTTTTTCTCCCTGTAACCTGCTTGAAGGTTTTTCGTAGCTTTTTCCCCGTAGGTGTGTAATTCTATTCGGGGACTTCCACTTGCTTGTTACTAAGCTGGTGGACCAAAGCATCTTTTAACTTCGGAGGTAATGGCTAAATTTTTGGCCTCCTTCGCCTAAAGGCTGAAGCCCTTTATGCTGCTGGCAATAATGTGCCATCTCCGCGCATCATGTTCCTTTAGGCTTTTGTATGCTTTTTGCCTGCTTGATCAGTAGGGGCTTCGCCAAACGAGGTGTTTTACTGTTTTCTCGTAGCATTTTGCTTCAGGCTTTGTTGGCAGTGGACCGTATCTGCCGAGGGCTGAGGGCAGTCTCTCGGAATTCCCTACTCCGATGGGAGTATTTTGGGCATTTTATTCCGAAGGCCGTCTTTCGGGTGTTGGTGCGTTTTTTGGCCATTCTCGCCCTTTTTGGGCGCGTCTATTTGCACCTCTTTTTGCGCGCTGCTCTGCACCTCTTCCTGCCGATGCCTCTCTATAATGGGCCTGAGCTTTCCTTCCAACGTTGTTCTTCCTCAATCAATGAAGTTTATCTGGAACATTTTCTGTACTTTTTGCCATTTCATCAGAATCTTTGGAAGATGGCTCTTTGCAGGGCATTTTCCTTCCCTTATCCCAGGTTTTTGTTCCCAATAATGCCGGTCTTGGGTGATTCACGACTTTGTTAACCGAATATGCTAAGTCAGGCGTTTTCCCCATCCTCGGGCCTCCGAAGCATCGTTCCAGTGTCATAGTGTTTTTGCGCCTAGAACCCCTTCGGTCGGGAGTTTTTGTCTTTCGCCTATGTTCGGTCTTCGTCGGATTTCCCCTTTTTCTGTTTCTGGACTTTCGGCAATGGTCCGCTGTCGCCTGGGGTTATAATGTCCCCTCTGGACTTGTGCGTGATGCAGTATCTTTGGAGTTCGGTGCACTTGCCCGTTTACTCTCTTCCCTCCGACGTCGCGCAGGGGTGACTCCTTTTTGGACGCTGGTAGTGTGTCCGTTGGAGTAGGATCATAGTCTTTTTGCCTGTTTAATATCAACGCGTAGACGTCTTTTCGGGGGAGTAGGTTTGGTGTTACTGTCTGAGGGACAGTAATCTTTCTTTGGCACGAACTCTTTCGACGGGGGAGGGGGGTCTGGACGGCACCGATCCTAGCTTTCCCGTCCATCATATTTCGAGAGGAAGCACGTCCTTTGGGTATTCTCCCCACTGCTCTTTGTTTCTCCCGGAGCTCTTGGGTCACCCCTACTCCCCTCGTCGAAAGGATCAAGAGAGAAGATTTTGGCTCGACATTTGCACACGAACATCTTCGGCCCATCTACTGCAGTATTTCGACCACGGCGACGCGTGGGAAATTACGCAGGAAAGCCATGGTGATATCCGAAGGATGATCATCCCCGGGATGGAAAATCCCTGTTCCTTAATTGTTCGGCCGCCGGGCGAGTCTCCGGCGCGGACGGGGGCCTCAGGGAGCCTTTTGTCCTTAGAACGCCGAGTTTCTGACCACGGCTGCCCAAACAATTTCCCACAGACGGCGCCAAATGATGGCGTTGGGTTAGCCATCGTTTACGATCCCGCCGTGGCTCCACGACGGGAATGACAGGGACCTCCTGAGGGATGTCATAGGTGGCCGTCCTACGATGGGGAGCGGGGGCCGTGAAGGATTTCCGGTGCAGGAAGGAGCCTGAAAAAGCTGACATCTTCAAGCGGTTCGGCCTGAAATATATAGAAAACAGGGGTTAGGAGGTCCCCGGAGCGATTTTCCGGGGAGGAGCCTCCGACGCCCAAGTCAGTGCCCCTAAATAGCAAAGAATAGGCGTAAAATAGACTGGCTGGGGGTATTTTTCTGGCATGCACATAAGGAGAAGCATCACGCCAGAGGCATTTTTCTGGCATGCCTAGAGGAGAAGAGAGGAGAAAACTGGGACTCTGGAGTATTCCCCAAAGCTCCTGTCCAGCCCCCCTTGCCCAGAGTTTTTCCTGCTGTAAATAGGAGAAAATGAACCCTCCTGATCGTGACACGTGTATGGACGGATAGGATCCGTACCTCTTAAACAGGAAAGTGGTCAGCCGTGTGCAGGCTTTCTCGGGCAATGGTTTGTCGAGAATCGTGTCTCAGTGTGCCAGAGCACGGACTACAGTGGCCTGTCAGAATGCTTGAGGTCAACGTCTAGGACGTACGGGCAAATATGTCAGAGACTCCTTTGTATCACCCATCATCCCTCCGAGGTCCCTCCGGCCGACGTTACCTTTTAGGTGGACGAGCAAGGACCTCTCCCCGGGGTGACACCGTTTCTTCGGGGTGTTCTCACTCTTCCGAAGTTGGTTCATTTGTCCTCTGATGGGGAGGCGATAGAGTAACTTTCCGAGGTTGGTGCGATGGGTCTTCCGAGGTCGGATATGTCAGGCGTTTGGCCCCTCCTCCGAAGTTAGTGGCCAAGACCATGGCACTTCGGCCATCAATCATGATATATGTAGTCATTTGGCCTACGGTCATGAAGGTTCCCTACATGTGAGTCACATACTTTGATACTTCCTTTTGTTGCTCATAACTAATTGAACATAAAGGTGGTTGTTGGGCATCTCACATATCATGCAGAGGGTTTTGTATGATCGAGATGGGTTTTTTCCATCCTATGTAATGAGAGTGATATCTTTGGGCCCCTTAATAGAGTGAGACTATGAAAATGCATGGTCATGCCTAGATGAGTTGATATACAATATCAATGTCCTCGGTTTAAGGTAGTCTTAATCGAGAATCAAGAAACCATAGATTGGGCTATACGAGAGTGACACATTCCATGTCTCGTGCTTGGTCTTGATATCTTGGACAAAGGGACAATGGCATATATGGATTATGATCATAGTGGTTTACTCAAATCACTGACTATCTTGTCACTTGGGTAGAAATGATGCATTGTTAAACAGCACTCATTGTTTATGGTCATAAATGTGATTTATGATCATTGCCAACATGGTATGAGCCTATTAGGTCACACATATATAGCCCATTGGATTATTTGAGTGTATGGCCAAATTGTTTAGGCTTTGGTTTCATAATAATTTCATATTAATAATTGGCCCAAGGGCTGAGCCATTAATGAAGCCTGAAATTAAACCTAATTGGATTATGGTTTTGAAACCCATTAGCCTTGGTACTTGAGTCTCACAATATATACATCATATAGTGACAAATTCGGTAACTATTACCCTAGGCTCCCAAAGGAAAAAATCAAAAGGCTTTTGAAAGTTCTAGTCGCACTCTTTTCTTACCATTCCTTGGAGGATGCAAGCTAGCACTACAGGCGAAATAGGAACGCATCTAGCAAGATGAGGTGGAGGCATGGTGATCTCAATAGACTTGAATAGAACTGTAGAGAGCTTAAACACGTCAACTATTCAAGTTTGTGATTTGACTCAGCAGTTGGGTGAAAGATCATAATTGAACTAGGTATAAAATTTTTTGAACACCGATTTACTCCATTTCACTTAGATGGTAGAGGTTTTCAGTTATCCTTTGCTGCCCTTATTTCACTCCTAAAACCTAGCAATGGACACATTCACAACTACTTTGGAATTGAAACATTCACAACATGTTTGGAATGGAAACATTTAAAACTAGTTTGGAAAGAAAACATTCACAACTATTTTAGAATAAAATGGAAACATTCACAACTAGTTTGGAATGAAAACATTCATAATTTCTTTCAAATGAATAAAAAAGTTCATAACTAGTTTGGAATGGAATGATTCACAACTTGTTTACAATGAAATGAAAATATTCATAACCTGTTTGGCATTCACAACCTGTTTAGAATGAAATGAAAATATTCACAACTTGCTTAGAATGAATTGGAAATAATTAAAACTTATTTTGAATGAAATAGAAACTTTCACAACTAGGTTGAAAAGAAATGGAAACATTCACAACTAGCTTGGAATGGAAGCATTAACAAACTATTTGGAATGGAAGCATTCACAACCTATTTATAATGAAATTGAAACTTTCATAACGTGTTTGGAAAGAAATGAAAACATTCACAACTTATTTAGAATGAAATGGAATCATTCTAAACAAGTTTCGAAATGGAAGCACACACATCCTGTTTAAAATGGAGAGATTCACAACTTGTTTATATTGAAATGGAAACATTCACACCTTGTTTGGAAAAGAAACATTTGTAATATGTTTAGAATAAAATGGAAACAATCACAACTTGTTTGGAATGGAAATGTTCACAACTTGTTTAGCATGAAAGGTAAACATTCACAACTAGTTTGGAATGGAAACATTCATAGCTTGTTTAGAATGAAATGGAAACTTTTGCTACTACTTTGGAATTGAAACAATCACCACTTGTTTAGAATAAATGGAAACGTTAACAACTTACTTAGAATGAAATCGATACATTCAAAACTGATCTTGAATGAAATGGACCAATTAAGAAGTTGTTTAGAATGGACCGTAAACATTTACAACCTGTTTGGAATGAAAACATTCACAACTATTTTGAAAAGGAAACAATCATAACTTGTTTACAATGAATTGGAAGCATTTACAACCAGTTTGGAATAGAAATACTGATAACTAGTTTAAAATTAAAAGGAATCATTCATAACTAGTTCGGAATGGAATCGTTCATAACTTTCTTAGAATGAAATGAAAAAAATCCCAAATAGTTTAGAATGGAAACATTCACAACTTGTTTAGAATGGAATGGCAACATTCACGACTAGTTTGGAATAAAATGGAAACATTCATAACTAGTTTGGAATAGAAACCTTACATTCACAGCTTGTTCATAATGAAATAGAAACACTTACAACTAGTTTAGAATGGAAATATTGACAACTAGTTTAGAATCACAATATCATAACTTGTTTGGAGTGGAAGCATTCACAACTTGTTTAGAATGAAATGGAAACATTCAAAACTTGTTTGGAATGGAAACACTCACAACTTGTTTCCAATGAAATGAAAACATTCACAACTAGTTTGAAATGGAAATATTAACCACTTGTTTAGAATGAAAAGGAAACTTTCACAAATTGTTAAGAATGAAATGCAAACATTTACAAATTGTTTGGAATGGAAACATTCACAACTTCTTGTGAATGAACTGGAAACATTCACAACTTCTTATGCAATGAAATTGAAACATTCACAACTTGTTTGGAATGAATGGAAACATTCACAACTAGTTTGATGAATGAATATGGAAACATAAACAACTTTTTAGAATGAAATGGAAACATTCACAACTAGTTTGAAATGGAATGGAAACATTCACAACTAGTTTAGAATATCGAAACATTCACAACTAGTTTAGAACGAAATGGAAACATTCACAACTAGCTTTGGAAATTTCATTGGAAACATTCACAACTAGTTTGGAGTGGAAACATTTAGAACTTGTTTGGAATGACATGGGAAATATTCACAACTAGTTTTGAATGGAAACATTTATGATAAAACGGCGAAACATTCTTAACTAGTTTTGGAAT
>SMDT01002353.1:0-40768 GCA_005392925.1 Aquilaria sinensis
AGATAGTTGGTAGCAGGTTGCCTTGAGCCTTGTGCTGAGATGGGCCATGATGTGATTCTGATGGCGTCAGCGTGGTAGAGCGCCTTTTGAGGCGGCTTGTGACGTCTGTGAAAGGACGTGTCAGAGGCTTCCTTAAATGCTTCCATAAATGCTCCTGCCGTACTCCCGAGGTCCCTGGGTGAGGTCGTCCTTTGGTACGGACAGAGGCCTCTTCGGGAAACAAGCCCTGAGTTCGGGGGTTCCCAGTTTCAGGGAGTTCCGCCTTCGGGGATATCATGTTCGGCTCGCTATGTCTGGTGCCGCTTTTCCGAAGGCGATCTGTTCACAACCCTGGGGGGGCGAGTAGTGTCCTCGGGTTTTCCTGGCGTGCCGGGCTCGGAGCTCTTCGGCTATCTCCCGAGGTGCATGATCACACCTTTTCTCGGGTAGCGCCAGCTTCTTCTGGCCATTCTTGTGGCAGGGAGTTCGGCCAGATAGAGGCGATAGCCTTTGGCTATCACATGCCCCCCTTTGGAAAGCCGAAGTGAAGACTTCGGTTTTGCATCTCTTTCCGAGGTCGTCTGTGGGAGTCTCTTTGGAAGCATAACCTGTTCCGAGGATGTGCCTTTTGCCCGAAGATCACGGGCTCTTCGGCCTTGGCCCTTTTTCTTTGGCGTCCTCGAGGCGGAGTCCTCTGCTTTTTGTTTCTGCAGGTCTGTTTGGCCAAGCGTGTCAGTCTGAGCGGCGCGTCCCAGTTTTCCAGGGATGTCAGAAGACGTGTCCCAGCTTTCAAGGGACGTTTGGAGGACGTGTCCCCCATTTTTGCACAGCGGTTGACACATGGCGCTTTGCCATTGGAGGAGAGTCGCGTCGGTTACAGAGGGCGCGCCTTTTCAAGTGCAGAGAGCAGTTACGGCGTCGGTTCGCCTCCAAAGGGTACTTATGACGGCGTTTCGGTTACCCACCTCTGGCTTATAAATAGCCCATTTCATCATAAGTTCCTTTCGCTTACGCTTTTGCTCTTTTCTCTGCTTTGCCTCTGTTCTTGCATTTTTCTTGCTTTCTGTGGCGGAGCTTCCTTAATCAGAGCCTTTTTTCCAGCCAACTTTCACGACGGCGTCCTCAGATTTTGGCAAATCTTTCGGTGGGTTTTTGTTTTTCAGAGCGTTTTGATCCCTGTGTTCTTCTGAGTTTTTCTCTGGAAACTGTTTTTCTTCCATTTTCAAACTCATTTTCATGTCGAAAATGCCCATTCCTGAGAGCTGGCAGCCTCTTTTAGCCCATCCTTGTTGCACCACCCCTGCAAAGTTAGAGAGGTGTAAGAAAAAATTCTTTCTTTCCTCTTACGCCATTACTAGGCTGCCTCGTTCTAGCCATTATGCTTTTTCAAACCATAGTAAGGAGGTTACCGTTTTCCGAGCCCAGCTGAAGGCCGGTCTTCGGTTTCCTCCCCCAAAGATGGTGTGCGAGTTCTGCAAATTTCATGGCATTGCTGTGAACCAGCTTCCCCCGAACTCGTTCTACTATTTTAACGCCTACCTCTGCATGTGTGGCATCTTCGGGATAGAACCCCATTTCATAATCTTTATGCAGTACTACAAGGTCTCTGTGGTCCCGAAGGGTGGCTTCTATTTCATGCTACCTCGGGGGTCCGGGAGCAAGAAATTCATGTTCACCTTCGCCACTAAGGATAGCTGGCGGGGGTGGCAACTGGCGGGGGTGGCAACAGAAGTTCTTCTTCCTGAAGATGGACGAGGCCTGGTCGTACGTTCTGACCAAATGGGCTCAGGGAACACTGGATGTGGACGTTGTTGATCCGAGGATGCTGCTGACCCCAGAGTTGGCTCCCGTGTTCGGGGATTTCGACGCCCGCATTCGGGCTGTCTCTGACTGGGATCCCGAGGTCGCTCCGCGCGCCCTTTACCCTTTTCCAATCAACTGGAAGTTGATGACCGAAGAGGTCCTTCGGGAATTAAAGGTGGTAAAGGAGCACAAGACTGACCTCGGGATGCCAGCTCCTGCCATCGCCGGGAAAGATTCCTGGTTGGTCAAGCTTCTTAAGGAGGAGATTTCTTTCGAAACGCTTGCCGAAAGTGAGTTATCTTCTACTCCTTTGCTGTTTTTTCCTCGGACTTACGCTGATGTTTCTCTCCTGTTTCAGAGATGGGCGACAACACTGCCGCCTATTACAAGTCCCTCTTCTCCGGCCAAGTGGAGAAGGACGATCAGACGAAGAAGGCGGCTTCCCGAAGGCGGAAGTCTATTGGCGCGGGTCCTTCGAGGAAACGGGCAAAGAGAGCTGCTCAGGTTCCTCTAGAAGAAATTTCCGAGGAGACTGCCGAGGAGCCTGGGACAGCCGAAATTCCGGCGCCTGAGGCTGCTGCTTCCGAGGTCCCTTCAACCGACGTCCCTCCTCAAAGTCCTACTGCGTCGCAGGCCCTCCTTGATGTAGTGGTAGAAGTACCTTCTGCCGAGGAGCGGCGCAAGCGGAAGGGTAAGGGCATTTCGGCCGAGGAGGCCGAGGACTCCGAGGACGATGTTGCCGAGGTCCCACCAGGTTTGTTTCCAGACAAAGTGTACTTCCTTTGTTTTTTCTGGAATTGCCTTTGTCTCTGACCTGTTTTTCTTTTTCGCCCTGCAGGGGAGTTACTTACCCCGAACTGGGCGGCCGAACACGCGGAGGCGAGGGCCCGTCGCGACGCCAAAGTCCCGCAAGGGAAGATACCAAAGGAGCCTTTCTGGACATTCACGGAGGACATGAACTTGTACTCCGAGGACTGTCCTGAAATGGTGAAGCAGATTTCGAAGGGGGTGCTCACCGAGGCCTCCTTCAAGGCTATAGCGGCGGCCCATCTAGGGGATAACACCCTTGCCGCAAAGATCACCGAGCATGCTGCTCAGGTATATCCTTCACAACTCTTCCCCTTCAATTTTTTCCTAAGTGTTTGGCTCTTACTGACCTTGCGTTTTATCTCCTTTGCAGCTGCTGGGGTACGCCGGCTTTCTCCGAGTTCGGGTAGCCAGGCAGACGGCATTCCGAGCTTCGGCCTCAGAGGCCCTAGAAAAGGCGAAAGCGACGTGCTCGGAATTGACCGCCAAGAACCAGCAGCTGGCAGATGCTGCGAAGGAGGAAGCTGCCACCCTTCGGGAGGAGTTCCGAAAGGAGAAGGAAGTTTTGATGGCGGACTCCTCCCTGAAGATTGCCGACCTCCGCAATCATGTGGCGGGGCTGCGCGCTGCAAACCAAGACCTTCTCCAAGACAAGGCAAAAAAAGAGAGAATATCATAGTCACACTCTTGTCTGAGAAGAAAACCCTTCAAGCCGAGGTCCAGTCTTTGAAGAAGGAGCCGAAGGGGGAGGAGCGGATAAAGGTGCTGGAAGAGGAGGTCGGGGATCTGAAGGACGAGCTTGACGACCTTGAGCTTAAGAAGAACAAGTCTGATCAAATGAACAAGGTCGCGTTTTAGGACGGCTTCTGCCTCGCTCGGCACCAGGTTCTCCAGAGGTTCCCAGGTCTGGACCTCTCTTTTCTAGAGGGTCTAAACATTCCTGGGGGACCTCGGTGGAAATGGTCCAAGATCGAACATCTGAAGCTTCCTCCAATTCCAGCGCGGAAGGTGGCGGAAAAGGGTGGACAAACGAGTGGCTCTCAGGACGCCGCGAACCCTTAGGCTTCTTTAGGGCCCCTTTTCCTTCCCTTCTTTTTTGTACTCCTTCTTCGGGCACTTCTTTATTGTAAGGCAGCTTTGCTCTTAACGGAGATTTTTTGGCTAAGTGTTTCTTCAAGTTTCTTTATTTCCATTGTCCCGAACACGTTCGCTCAAGAGACTTCGGAAAACCTGCGATCAAAGAAACTTTTTTACCTTCCTTTGTCCTGAGTACGTTTTACTCGAGAGACATTCTGGAAAGTCTGAGAAAATTTGACTAAGTCTTTTTGCAGGCTTTTGCATTTCCAATTTTTCCCGAACATGATTGCTCAAGGGACTTCGGCAAACCTTCAAGGGACTTCGAAAAACCTTCAAAAATTTTTGTTTTTCCAGTTGTCCCGAGCATGTTTGCTCAAGGGACTTCGGAAAACCTTCCGCGAGATTTTTCACTTCCCATTTTCCCGAGCACGTTCGCTCAAGGGAGCTCGGGAAATTATCTCAGCGCTGGCTACGGCGAGTACTTCTGCGAGATTTTTGTTTTCCATCTTTCCCGAGCGTGGCGGCTCAAGGGACTTTGGAAAGCCATATCTACGCTTTATCATGGCGAGCATCTTTCACGGAATATTGTTCATTTCTGCACTTAAGAAATTTTCTCAAGATACTACTATATATTTAGAACATTTATGTAGAACATTTTTTTGTTCAACATACCTCCTCCGCTCAACCTTAAGCGTAGAATTTTTTCAAGGCGCCCGAGTGCCAATTGCTCTTCAATTCTATGCCTTCGACGTCGCCAAGCTTGTACACGCCTTTTCGTTGTTTCGGCAAGGGCCAGATAGGGTCCTTCCAAGTTTGCGCGAAGTACGCCATGGGATGGCCTTCGGGGTGCGAAGTCGGCCTTTCGGAGAACGAGGTCTCCCTTCTTGATTTCTTTTGGCCTGGCCCGTAAGTTTATAGCCACGGCCACTCTTTGCTGGTAAGCTTTTCTTCTCAGCTCGACTATTTCTCTGTGTTCGGCCACCAGATCGAGATTGGTTCTTAGGCCGAGGTCGTTACCACCTTCATCAAATACTTGCACCCGAACCGAAGGTCGAACTATCTCTATTGGGATAATGGCCTCCGTTTCGGAGATGAGTGGGAAAGGAGTTTCCCCTGTGGCTCTTCGGGGTGTCGTTTGGTAGCTCCATAATATACTTTGGAGTTCTCCCAGCCAATTCCCCTTGGCTTCCCCCAATCTCTATTTCAGGCCATCTTTTATGGTCCTATTTGATACTTCCACCTGCCCGTTGCTTTGGGGGTGAGCTACTGGGCGAAGTGCATCTTTCATTCCGAGGTCGCTGGTGAATTCTTGGAATCCTTTGTCTATGAACTGGGATCCATTATCAGCCACTAGTACCCTCGGTATGCCAAATCTGCATACGATGTTCTTCCATACGAACTTTTGCACTTCTTTTGCCGAGATAGTTGCTAGTGGTTCTGCCTCTACCCATTTTGAGAAATAGTCCACTGCTACCACGCAGAATTTCACGCCTCTGGGTACTGCGGGGAGTGGCCCAATAGGGTCTATGCCCCAGACTTCGAAGGGCCAAGGATAGTCTGCCGAGGTTACCATTTCCGAGGGTGCCCTCTGGATTTTTGCATGTCTCTGGCAGTTACCTCATTTCTGGCCGAACTGTCTTGCGTCCTTTCTCAGGGTAGGCCAGAAGTATCCTTGGCGGAGTATCACTGCTGCAAGGGCATCAGTTCCAATGTGTGGACCACACATGCCTTCGTGAACTTCCTCAAGGACCATTTCAGTATCCTCTTCATCCACACATTTTTGCAGCGGATTCGCATATCCCTGTCGGTATAACTCTTCGCCAATCAGGAAGAATCTTCCGGAGCGTCTTCGCAGTCTTGCAGCATCGCCGGGGTCTTCGGGGAGCAAATTCTCTGCGAGGTATCTTTTTATTGGGTCTTTCCACCCTGTTCCCGAGGTCGCTATGCTTAGCACTGAGATGCTCGGATGGTCTAGCACCTCGGTGTATGTTTTCGACTTCGCCAAGCAATCTGCCTCAGTGTTATTCCGCCGGGGTACATTTTCGATCCGTACGGCGTCAAACTCTTGGATGAGCTTTGCTACCAGCTCGTGGTATTTTGCCAAGGTCGGGTCTTTCGCGCCATAGTACCCTGCCATTTGCCGGACCACCAGCTGGGAATCACTATGGGCTTTCAAGTTTCTCACGCCAATTTTTCTGGCCAGGCGTAATCCTGCTATCAGGGCCTCATACTCGGCCATGTTGTTGGTGGCGTTGAAACTGAACTTGATGGCCTTCATTACTTCTAGGCCTTCGAGGCCTCTGATAATTACTCCAGCTCCCTGGTGTTCGGATTCTGAGGCTCTCCTCAGTGATGGGTATTTCGGCGATAAAATATGCCAGTGCTTGAGCTTTTACGGCCTTCCGAGGCTCATACGTGATTTCGTGTTCGCCCAGCTCTATGCACCACTTGGAGAGCCTTCCCGAATGATCATCCCTCTTCATGACATCCCGTAGCGGCAGACTACTTCGGATGATGATGGGGTGATCCTGAAAGTATGGTCGCAGCCTTCTCCCTGCAAGCACCAAGGCATATGTAGCTTTTTGAAGCAAAGGGTACCTGATTTCGGCGCCATGCAGGGACTTGCTGACATAGTAGACCGAGCTCACAGCCTTTTCTGTAACGGCGAGGTAGAGTACGAGGGGCTCTCCCTCCCGAGGTCGTCGCAGAGTCGGCAGGCTGGCCAGGTAGACTTTGAGTTCTTCCCAGGCCTTTTGGCAATCTTCATCCCAAGGATGATCATTCCTTCCGAGGTCGCCTTCCATTTTTGCTGCCTTTGTGAGGATTTTGAAGAAGGGTCGACACCTATCTCCGTACCTGGAAATAAACCTGCTCAGAGAGGTTATTCTTCCGGTAAGTCTCTGCACATCTTTGACTGTGGCAGGAGTTCGGAATCTCAAGCAGAGCCTCAATCTTCTCGGGGTTAGCATCGATGCCTCTTTCGGATACCATGCACCCAAGGAATTTTCCCGAGATCACCCCGAAAATGCACTTCTCAGGATTAAGGCGGATCTCGAAGGCTCTGAGCTTTTGGAAGGTTTCCTCTAAGTCTGCAACGTGGTAGCCGGGCAGCTTGCTCTTGATTGTCCCCATTTGGTCTTTGAAGACCTTGTTCATCAACTTCTGGTAGGTGGCTCCTGCATTTTTGAGCCGGAAGGGCATCCTGATATAGTAATATGTTTCTCCCTTGGTGATGAAGGCAGTCTTCTCTTCATCTTCGGGGTTCATCCTTATCTGATGGTAGCCACTGAGGGCGTCTAGGAAACTTAGGAGCCCGCACTCAGCAGTTGAATCTACCAGTTGATCTATTGGCGGCAGAGGGTATGAGTCTTTTGGGCAAGCATCGTTCAAGTTTCTGAAATCGATGCACATCCGGAGTTTGCTGCTACCTTCTTTTGTGGCAATGAGCACGTTGCTCAACCATTCGGGGTACTTGACCTCCCTGATAACTTCAGCATCTAGGAGACGCTGGACTTCGGTTTCGACAAAGTTGCTTTTGTGGGCTGAGATGCTCCGTTTCTTTTGCCGGACAGGTTTTGCTTCCGGGCTTACTTTGAGGCTATGCTGTGTTATGCCAGGGTTTACCCCTGGCATATCTTTCAGCGAGTAGGCAAACAGATCTTTATTTTTCGGCAGAAAGGATACAAGTTTTTCCTTGTCACCTTCGGCCAAGCTCTCCCCTATTCGGGTAGATTGTCCTCGGACAAGATCTACTGCTTCCGTTTCTGCTTTGGCGAGATTTTCTTCTTTGCCTTTTTCTGGCGCCTTTGCCTCCATTGTTTGCGCGAGGTTGCTTGCCGGAGCTTTTCGTGCTTTCACAAACACCTTTCTTACCTCGACTTGGTCTATGAAGACCTCTGCATCTCCATCCTTGGTGGCGAATGTGACGGTCAAGTACTTCACATCCGGGCGAATATGCAGGTTCCCCATTGTCAGTCTTCCAAGGATGGCGTTGTATGGGGACGGGACGTCCATGACGTTGAATCTTGCCATTGTGGAGGTGTACAGTTCAGCTGCTCCGCTTACCGAAGTCCCTTTCATCGTCAACGGGAGATCGATCTATCCGAGGTCTGGGAGTTCGGGAATAAAGTCGAGGTGAAGGCTTTAGTTCGCTGCTGGAGATGCCCAAGCTCGGCAGCAGGTGAATAGGACGTCAGCTTTTAAGCCATCATCAAGCAACACTCTTTTGATGCCTCAGTTCCCTACCTTTTTCGTGATCAGCAGTGGATTGTTGTGGGGGGAAAGCGTCGGTGGAGCTATCTTTGCGAGCCAGTTTCTTTGATGGACTTTTGATTGTCCATGACTGCAATTTCTCTGGCTTTCCGCTTTCTTTTCGAGGATGGGAGCCCCGTGGTGATGGTTTGGATCACCCCTGCTGGAGGTGAGGGGCGCCTTTTTGGACTTCGGTTTCTCCGCCTGTCGGAGTCATAGTCCTCATCTTCAGCGCTTTCTTCCTCCATTTTTCCGTCTTTCGGGGGGTGCATCCTCAGGCATTTCCGAAGTTGGCCCTGTTTTATCAGCGACTCTATGTACTTCTCCAGCTGGAAGCAATCTTCGGCGTCATGGCCGTGGTCGCGATGAAACTGGCAAAACTTCTTGGCATTCTTTTTGTTATCTGCGGCCATGGCCCTTGGCCGCCGAGTTAGCTTCCCCTGCCTTTCCAGCGCCATGAGAATGTTGGTCCGTGTAGTGCTCAATGGTGTGAAACTTTGGGGTTTCCTTCCTCGCATCCTCCGAGGTCCTCCTGCCTGTTCGGTAGGATGCCGAGCTTGTTGACTGGACCCTTCGGCGTAGTGATGATCAGATTTCGGCCGGGCCATCCTCTGTTCCTCGGCTGTCATGTGTTGCTCTGCCCTAAGGTAAAATTCTCCGAGGGTCTCCGGGCGGTCCTTTGAGAACTCATAGGACAGCTGTGAGTCTCGCCGAAGGCCCCGTGTTATAGCAAGAATGCGGATTTCGGGTCGGAAGTCTGGGACGCTCAGAGTTTCTCTGTTGAATCTTTCGACATAGTCTCGGATGGTTTCTCCGTTCCTCTGCTCTATGTCGAATATCTGTACAGGCATCTTCGCAGTAGGTCTGTTCCCAATGAACTGCTGGGTGAAGGCTGTGGACAACTCCCGGAACTCAGTAATGGTCCCTGGAGGCAAGGAATTGTACCACGCCGTGGCTGGCCCTGTGAGGGTGACTTCGAAGCACTTGCACATGGTAGCGTCATCAGCACCGTGTATTATCATGCTCCGTCTGTACTTCGTCAGGTGGGCCTGCGGATCAGTACGGCCATCATAAATTTCCAACCGAGGTACTCTGAACTCGCCTGGCATGGCTGCTTCAACGACGGCCTGAGTGAAAAGGGGGGTCATCTTCCCAGGATGTTCCCGAGGGTCTGGCCCCAACGGATCTTCTGGCCACTTGTTTTTCCACTCTGTCCAGCCGTGCTAATATCTTCTCCATGAGCACTGTGGCGCTAGGGCCTTTTTCAGGGAATGGGGATCGTCGGCGCTTCTTCGAGGGGCGAGTTCGGCGCTGAGGGGACAAGGACCTGGCCTCAGTTGACGAACTGCTTCGCTGTGAGACTCTCGGCTGCTTGGACCTGGTTTGTCCCACACAACGTTTCCCGAGGGCCATAACTTCTGTGGATGATTCTTCGCGAGGGTCTCCATTCCCCGAACTGCGATGTGTGGGCTTGGGGCTCCTCTCCCGAGGGCGTGTTACTGAGGGGGGTCTCTGGGCCTGTGCTTGCTGTGGCCACCTTCGGCCGATCTGCTGTGTCATTTCAGACACGGCCGCACGCTGAAAGTCCTTCAAGAAACTCATAGTGACTACCAGAGGGCGGTCTTCCTCGGGCGCAGAAGTCCCTGGGAGTGTTTGCTCAGCAACCGGTTGTATCTCAGGCGCGGACGGGGACCTCGGGAGTCCCTTGTCCTTAGAACGCCGAGTCTCAACGACGGCGATCTCAGAGCGGGTTCCCACAGACGGCGCCAAATGATGGCCAGGGGCCTCATCGTTTATAGTCATAATGACTGGTGGAGGGACTTCTGGGAGGAAGAACGCCTGGTGGACTGGACAGCCCAAAGGAGAGTGCCTGAAAGCTCAGAAACAAAACGGTTAGGAGGCCCCCGGAGTGTTTTTCCGGGGGGGGGAGCCTCCGACGCCCAAGTCAGTGGTGGCTGAGAGAAAGGCAGAGAAAATAGCACAAAGGGCTGAGGAGTTTTGCCTGGTAATGGGAGCCGTATTTCGCCAGCCAACCAACCCACCAACTTCGTGTCAAGTATTAATTCCTGGTATTTATAGGAGTGCCTAGCCCGTTCAGATCGCGACACGTGTTCGGTCGGATGTTCCTGAATTTCTGGGCGTAGGGGACAGATAGTTGGTAGCAGGTTGCCTTGAGCCATGTGCTGAGACGGGCCATGATGTGATTTTGATGGCGTCAGCGTGGTAGAGCGCCTTTTGAGGCGGCTTGTGGCGTCTGTGAATGGATGTGTCAGAGGCTTCCTTAAATGCTTCCATAAATACCCCTGCCGTACTCCCGAGGTCCCTGGGTGAGGTCGTCCTTTGGTACGGACAGAGCCTCTTCGGGAAACAAGCCCTGAGTTCGGGGTTTCCCAGCTTCAGGGAGTTCCGCCTTCGGGGATATCGTGTTCGGCTCGCTATGTTAGGTGCCAATTTTCCGAAGGCGATCAGTTCACGACCCTGGGGGGGGCGAGTAGTGTCCTGGCGTGCCGGGCTCGGAGCTCTTCGGCTATCTCCCGAGGTGCCTGATCACACCTTTTCTCGGGTAGCGCCAGCTTCTTCTGGCCATGACTGTGGCAGGGAGTTCGGCCAGATAGATGCGATAGCCTTTGGCTATCAAGACGCATCCATGCTGTTGCCAGCTGGGATGCTGAGGTCCCTTCACGCTCCCTCTACCCCTTCCCCATTAACTGGAGGCTTATGACCAAGGAGGTCCTTCGGGAGTTGGGGGTAGTTAAGGAGCACAAGATGGACCTCGCCATGCCAGCTCCTGCCATCGAAGGGAAGGAGTCCTGGCTAGTGGTGCTCCTTCGGAGGCAGCTCACTTATGAAGCCTTTTTTGAAAGTAAGTTTCCTTCCAAAAATTTTAGTATAATTATCCGTCTGGACTTACACTGATGTTTTTCTTCTTTTTCAGAGATGGGCAACGAGTCTGCCGCCTACTACAAGTCTCTCTTCCTTGGTCAGCCCGAAAAAGGGGAAGAAACAAAGAAGGGATTCTCCAATAGGCAGAAAACTACTGGGAGTGGGCCATCTTCGCCCAAGAAGGTGAAGAAGGACATCCTTCTTCCACCCCCGGAAGATGCGGAGGAGGTTGTCAGCGAGCCTGAAACTTCCACCGAGCTTCCTGCCGGGGCGGTCATCAGTGCTGCTTCTTGGAGTCCCGCCACATCGGCGGACCTTTTGGGCTCTCTGGCAGAGAATCCTTCTGCTGAGGAGTTAGAAAAATGCTGAAAGGATAAAGGCAAACATATCCCTGCTGACGTGGAGGAGGTTCAAGATTTTTACGATGACATTGCTGGGGTTGCGCCAGGTTTGTCTCTTATCCCTGTTTTAGTGCTCACCATTTCCTAGCCAGGGAGTTTTGTTTGACAGAACCTACGCTTCTAAACTTGCAGAGGAACTAGTGCCCTCGGCTTGGGTGGTCGACCATGCTCGAAGGCGGGCTCTTCGGGATTCTCACATCCCGAAGGACAAAGTTCCCAGGGAGCCGTTCTGGTCTTTCATAGAGGACATGAATTTGTTCTCTGAAGACTGCTGGGAAATGGCTCCCCAGATGGTGGGGGGCGTGCTTGCCCAGGCTTCCTTCAAGGGGGTTGCCAAGGAGTGTGCTAACGAGGTTACCCTCGCCGCTAAGGTTTCTGAGCACGTTGCTCAGGTAGTTCTTTAGGCCTCTTCATTTTTTCTCCTTTTTTTCTAAATGCTTGGCATTCCTTATGCAAATTTCACTAAGTACATTCTTCTTTCTTGTAGCTCCTGGGGTATAGTGGATACCTTCGAGCTTGGGCAGCAAAGTAGTCTTCGGTCCGAGCTTGGGCCAAAGATAAATTAGCGAAGGCCAAGGTCTTCTACGCTAACTCGGTTGTAACGAACACCGAGTTGAGCCGAACAGCCAAGGAGAAGGTTGCCAATCTTCGAGAGGAATTCTTGAAGGGCCAGGAAGTGCTTCTGAAGGATTTCTCGTAGAAGATGTCTGACCTTGGCGCGAATGTGGTGAGCCTGACTTCGGCCAACGCGGCCTATCGGAAGGGGAAAGAAGAAGACTCTGCTCTCCTGGCGAAGGCGCTTGCTAACAACAACAAGCTTCAAGCCCAGGTCACAGCTTTGGAGAAGGAAGCAAAGAAGAAGAAAATGAAGGCACTGAAGAAGGAGGTTGCTGACCTTGAAGGTGAGGTGGAGGCACTGTCCCTTGAAAAAGATAAGGCCGTCCAGGTGACCAAGGTTGCCTTCCAGGATGATTTCTGTTTGGCCCGCCACCAGGTTTTGAAGAAGTACCCAGACCTCGATGTCTCCTTCTTACCAGGCCTGGACATTCCCGAGGAGCCTCGGTGGACCTGGTCGAAGATCGAGCACCTCAACCTGCCGCTTGCCCCCCCTCCTCCGGCACCGATGTTTTAGGGCCTTTCCCTTCTTTTTCTTTGTAACTTTTCTCCTTGTAGCCTTCTCCTTGTAATAAGGCCTTATTCAATGGAATTTTTCCCTTTTCCATAATTTGGCCAAGTCATTGAGTAATTTCCTTTATTTCCTAGTTATCCCAACCATTTTCAGTCAAGGGACTTTGGAAATACTTTTTTCCTTGCTCTACTAGTCATCTTCAGAATTCCCTCAAGCAAGGTTTTGGCCTATTCGTTATGGACTTACTTTTTGGGAGGATGACTCAACCATTTCCGAAAGGAATAAATTTCGCAAGCTTCTACACCTTGTTCAGTGAAAATTCTCTGGTGGAAGAAAAAGGTTTTGTAGCTTACAAACTTTTTTCTCATTTGTATAATCTTTTATCAAGATTCTAAGTGTAGAATTTCTTCAAGACGTCCAAATGCCACGTATTTTTCAATTCTCCACCTTCGGAGTCGCCATGCTTGTAAACTCCATTCCGGGCTTCATCAAGGACTAAGTAAGGCCCTTCCTAGTTCACCTGAAGTAACTCTTTGGACCGCTTTCGGGGTTCGAATTCGGCTTTTCAGAGAGCAAGGTCTCCTTTCCTTATTTCTTTTGGCCTAACGCGTAGGCTTGCGACTGTGGCCACTCTTTGCTGAAAGGCTTTCCTTTTGAGTTCAGCCGTCTTTCTATGCTCGTCAACCAGATCAAGCTTAGTTCTCAATCCGAGGTCATTTCCTCCTTCATCGAGCACTTGTATTTTGATTGACGGCTGTATTATTTCAATAGGGGTAATGGCCTCTATGCTAAAAATAAGTGAGAAAGGTGTCTCCTCGTCGCCGCTCGGGGTGTTGTCTGATAACTCCACAGTACACTAGGAAGTTCTCCTAGCTACTTCCCCTTTGCTTCCCCTAACCTCTTTTCCAGTCCCTCTTTTATAGTTTTGTTGGATACCTCTACTTGTCCGTTGCTCTGGGGATGAGTTACCAGGGTGAAGTACATTTTTATTCCAAAGTTGGTGGCTAATTCTTGGGATCCCTTGTCCATAAACTGGGAACCATCATCAGCCACTATCATCGTCGGTATGCCAAATCTGCATATCATGTTCTTCCGGACAAACTTTTGTATATCTTTTGCCGAAATGGTCACTAGGGGTCCTGCCTCGTCCCACTTAGTGAAGTAGTCCACTGCTATTACGTAGAACTTCACTTCTCCGGGTACTGTCGGGAGTGGCCCAGTGAGATCTGTGCCCCATACTGCAAAGGGGCAAGGGTAATCTGTTCGGGTTATCCACTCCGAAGGCAGCCTTTGGATGCTGGCGTGTCTTTGGCACTTTTCACACTTCCTAGATGAACTATCTTGCACCCATTTTACTGATACATCTCTGTAACGGACTTGCGTACCCTTGCCGGTATAATTCCTCCTCAATTAGGAAATATCATCCGGAATGTCTTCGCACTTTTCACCGCTTCATGAGGATTTTTGGGAAGCTCTTCAGTTGCGAGATACCTCTTTGTAGGATCTTTCCACCCCTTGTCCGAGGTTGCTATATTTAGCGTTGCTATGCTCGGATGGCTCAACACTTTGGTGGCCCTTTTTGATTTGCCCAAGCTGTCTGCTTCTTCGGCATTGTCTCGGGGAGGTTTATTTTCAACACGTACTGCATCGAACTCTTGGATGAGCTTTGACACGTATTCATGATATTTTTCCAAAGTTGGATCGTTTGTGCTATAGTCCCCTGCCATCTGCCGCACCACTAGCTGGGAGTCACTGTGGGCTTTTAGATTTCTCACGCCAATCTTTCTAGTTAGGCATAACCCTGCTATGAGAGCTTCATATCGTTGGTGGGGCCAAACCCAAATTTAATGGATTTCATAACTTTCAGGCCTTCGTAAATGACTATCCTAGCTCCCTGATGGTCGGAGCTAGAGGCCCTATCTACAAACAGAATCCATCCTTGTTCGCTTGTGCCGAGGTCCAATTGCTCTCCTTCGGCCACTGGAATTTTAGGAATAAAGTCTACTAGGGCTTGGGCTTTTATTGCTTTCCTTGGCTCATAAGTAATACGAGACTCGCTGAGCTCTATGCACCACTTAGAAATCCTTCCTGAATGATTTATTCTCTTCATGACATCTCGAAGAGATAGGTTACTTCAGATAACAACGGGGATAGGTTACTTTGGATAACAACGGGGTGGGCTTGAAAGCATAGACATAGTCTCCTGCTTGCTAGGACCAGGGCATAGATAGCTTTTTCTAGCAGGGGGTACCCGACTTCGTTGCCGAGGAGACGTCGTTTTGACCCTGTTTCTCCCACGGGTTGCATTCTGAGGGGTATGTTTCCCGTCGAGAACTCATCTCATTGATCTTCACTTCCCGAACTCCTGTGAATTGACGTGGGACTCTTCTCCAGATGATGTACTGGTGAGGAGGGCCCTCAGCCCAGATGTCACTGCGGCCATCTTCGGTCTAACTGCTGCATCATTTTGGCCATGACAGAGTGTGGGAACTCGTGCAGAAAGCCCATGGTAATAGTCAGAGGATGTTCATCCTCGAGTAGGGAAGTCCCTACTGTAGTTTGTTCGGTTGCTGGTTGAACCTCTGGCGCGGACGGGGACCTCAGAAGTCCCTTGTCCTTAAAACGCTGAGTTTTAACAACGGCAACCTGGGAGTGATATCCCACAGACAGTGCCAAATGATGGCCGGCAGCATCTTCGTCATGTGGTATGGTGAGACCAAGAAGGAATTCCAGTATGGGAAAGCGCCCGAGATGGAGATTCCTCAGGAGGACCTGCCTGAAACACTAAAAAAACAGGGGTTAGGAGGTCCCCAGAGTCTTTTTCTGGGGAGGAGCTTCCGACGCCCAAGTCAGTGCTTTGGGAGGTGGAGAGGGAGTAGCAAGGACCAAAGACTCTTGCCTATTGTGTTTTCTTAAGGGCGGAAAGAAGAGGATCCCCTCCTGAAAGCATTCCCCTGGTATATATAAGAGCAGGTGAGCCTTCAGATTATAACAGGTGTTTGGACAGATACCATCCGTACTTCTGGGTGTGGGGGCCTCTAGCCGCCTGCAGGCTCCTCGGGCCACGAGCTAAGGCAAGCATAGCCATACATGACAAGACGTAGGTAGTGGCGCTACGTCATAGTGCATATGAGGGCGGTGTGCAGGGTGTGCGGGTGGCATGTCAGAGACTCCTTAATAGCTTCTGTCGTACCGCCAAGGTCACTTTGGTTGTGGTCTTCCTTCAAAGTGAGAGGCCTTTTCCCGGAGTCACACTGGTAGTTCGAGCAATTCCCTAGCTCCGACGTTATTTCTTCGGGGGGTTTTCTTCTACAGAAGGTTGCCGGTCCTTCCCGAGGGAGGCAATACGCTAGTTTCCCAAGGTTGGTACTGGTGGGATACTGAGATCGTGTTCCTTAGGTGTCCAACTCCCTCTTTTCTGAGGTCTTTAGGTGACCGAGGCGATAGCACTTCGGCTATCAGCTGTATTGTGCGAGGGTCTACCCCCGGCATATCTTTCGGCGAGTAGGCAAACAGATCTTTATTCATTAGTAGGAAAGATACAAGTTTTTCCTTGTCACTTTCATCCAATTTTTTCCATATTCAGGTATTTCGGCCTGGGACCAGCTCTATTTCTTCTGTTTCTACTTTCTCAGGATCTTCTGTTCCTTCTCCTTTTGACTCTTCTGCGGGTATGACTCTCACTTTCATAGTCTGCGCGTAGTTCATCACCGGGGCTTTCCTCGCCTTAACAAAACTTTCTTCACCTCCCCCTGGTCGATGAAGATCTCAGCATCTCCATTCTTGGTGGCGAAGGTGATAGTCAGGTACTTTACATCTGGGCGGATGTGGAGCTTTCCTTGCATTTGCCTCCCAAGAATGGCATTATATGACGAAGGGACATCTATGACGATGAACCTTGTTATTATGGAGGCAAACAGTTCATCTTTGTTGTTCACCAAAGTTCCCCTTAGCATCAAGGGGAAATCAATCCAGCCGAGGATGAGGAGTTCGCACGGTCCTACTCCAAAGGTAGGAGAAGTGACGGACTTGAGGTTGCTTCTAGATATACCCAGACTTGGTAGTAGGTGTGAGAATAGGACGTCCGCATTTGAACCATCATCAAGCAATACTTTCTTGATGTCCCAGCTTCGTATTCTGGCCATAACCAGCAGTGGATCATCATGGGGAAATATGACGGTGGACCCATATTTCTGAACAAGCTTTTTTGATGGGTTCCCATATTCCATCACCGAAATCTCCCTTGCCTTTCTTTTCCTTTCTGCCAACGGCAGTCCTGTTGTGATAATTTGTATCACCCCCGCCGGGGGTGGCGATTGCCTTTTTGGACTTTGGTTCCGGCATCTGTCGGAGTCATACTCCTCATCATCTCCCTTCCTCTCCTCTTCTCTTCTTCCCTTTGGGGAGGGCATGTGCAGGTAACGTCGAAGTTGACCTTGCTTTACTAGGGATTCAATGTACTTCCTCAGCTGGAAACAGTCCTTGGTATCATGCCCGTGGTCTCGATGGAATTGATAGAACTTTTTCATGTTCTTTTTGTTGTCCGAGGTCATGGCCTTCGGTCGTTGAATCTGGGTTCCTTGCCTTTCCATCGCCATAAGGATATTCATCGTTGTGGTGTTCAAAGGAGTGAAAGTCAATGGCTTCCTTCCCTTAGGCTTCTGAGGTCATCCCCCTGATTCAGTTAGGTAGCGAGTTTGCTAGCTCATTCCTTCAGCATGAATGTGGTCAGGTTTTGGGCCTCCCATTCTCAATTCTTCAGCAGTCATATGATGTTCGGCCCTTCGGTAAAATTCACCAAGCGTGTCGAAGGGATCCTTGGAAAACTCATACAACAATTGAGAGTCTCTTCAAAGTCCTCGTGTCATGGCCAGGATTCGTATTTTTGGCCTGAAGTCTGGAACACTTAAGGCTTCCCTGTTGAACCTTTCAACATAGTCACAAATAGTTTCTCCATTTCTCTGCACTATGTCAAACATTTAGACTGGCATCTTCGCCGTTGGCAGGCTTCCGATGAACTGCTGCGTGAAGGCAGTAGATAACTCTTGGAACTCCATGATGGTTCCAGGAGCCAGTGAGTTATACCATGCCGTTGCTGGTCCGGCAAGGGTGACCTTAAAACATTTGCACAAGGTGGCGTCATCAGCACCGTGCAACACCATACTGTGCTTGTATTTGTTCAAATGAGCCTGGGGGTCAGTCCTTCCATCTTAGGTCTCCAACCGAGGTACCCAAAAGTCATTCGGCATGGGTGCTTCGACCACCCTTTGGGTGAATGGTGATTCATCTCCATTGAAGGTTTCTGACAACCTAGCATCGGCGGGCTTCCGAGGTACCTACCTCTCCACTTTTTCTAGCCTCTTTAAGATTTTCACCATGAGGAGTGTGGCACTGGGCTCCTCTTTCTACTATTTATAGGCCTCCGAGAATGGAGACTGACGTCTTCTTTTTAGGGAGTGACTTTGGCGTTGAAGGGATGACGACTTTTCCTCAGCTGAAGAACTCCTTCGGCGGGGAGTTCTAGGTTATTTGGACCCTGTTTCTCCCATAGGTCGTGTCCCGAAGGGTATGTCTTCCATCGAGGACTCATCACGTTGATCCCCGCTTCCCGAACTCTAGTGAATTGATCTGGGACTCTTCGCCCAGTGAGGCACTAGTGAAGGTGGCCTTCGATCTGGAGTTGGGTGTGGCCATCTTCGGTCTAGCTGCTACGTCATTTCAGCCACGATGGAGCATTGGAACTCACGCAGTAAGCCTATGGTGATAGTCAGGGGACGTTCATCCTCAGGCAAGGAAGTCCCTGCTGCAGTTTGTTCGATTGCCGATTGAACTTCTGGCGTGGACGGGGACTTCGGCAGTCCCTTGTCCTTGGAATGCTGAGTTTCAACAACGGCGACTTGGGAGTGGGTTCCCACAGACGGTGCCAAATGATGCCTTGCAACACCCTCATTATGTGACATGGTGGAAGCGGGGGGGACTTTCAGTGAGGCAGAGCGCTTGAAGTGGAGGTTTCCCATGAGACCTCGCCTGAAATGCCCAGAAAACAGTGGTTAGGAGGTCCCCGGAGTCTTTTCCCTGGGGGGGAGGGTGGAGCTTCCGACACCCAAGTCAGTGTTTTGGAGGTAGAGAAAAAGTGAAGAATGAAGAGGTTAACTCTCTAGTGCCAGTGATTCCCCCTTACCTGGGGTGCTTTACCGAATATTTATAGAGGGGGGAGCAGTAGAAGTCTGCTTAACGTAGCCGGCCCAAATTATGACACGTATATGGTCAAATACGATCCGTATCCTCGGGCAGAAGGGGAGTATCTAGCTGATTGTAGGCCGCCTGGCCTGGAGCCTAGGCCGCACGAGGGTGCCGTGTCAGAGCATTTCTGTAGGCGGTGTGTCAGAGTGTGTTTGGGGGCGGTGTGTCGGGGATGTGCCAGGGGCTCCTTAATTGCTTCTACCGTACTCCCGAGGTCCCTTTGGTAGAAGAGATCTCTTCGTAGTAGGAGAACTATCTCCCGAGGTTACTTCAGTATCCAAGGAATATCCTTGTCGAGGGTGGCCTTGTTTGGGGACGCTCTCTACTGTTGAAGGCGGTTTGGTTGTCTTACTAATTTTTGCACGATCGCCCCCAAGGATGGAGAGTTAACGAGGTCGGATCTGAGAGCGGCCAGACACCATTCTTCCCGAAGTTGGTGCCTTTCCTGCCGAAGGTGGTGCCTTACCTGAGCTTGCAGATTTGAGGGATGACAAGCACTTCGGCTATCATTGTTCTCATCTATCTTTGAGCTCTTCCTTCTTTTTTTGCGGCAGTGCAAGCTGCGGTGTGATTTCCGAAAACCATTCACGATGGCATCTTCTAATCCCGACTTTGGCAAATGTTTTGGTGGGTTTCCCTTCCAGATGTCCTTTGGTCGTTTCGGTTTCTATTTTTTCTAGTCCCCAAAGCTTTTTCCTTTTTTCCCGAAGTCCTTTGACCTTCTTTTCCGAATTCATTTTCTTTTGCTGAACATGTCTTCCCCTGTCCCCCTTATGCTGCCTCTCATGTCTCACCCCAGTTGTTCTACTTCAAAAAAATTAGTGAAGTGGACAACTAAATTCTTTCTTCCCTCCTATGCCACTACCAGGCTACCCCATCTTGGCCATTTCAGCTTCATGAATAGCGGTGATGAGGTTACCATTTTTTGAGCCCAGTTGAAGGCCGGACTTCGGTTTCCTCCGCCAAAGATGATTTGTGACTTTTTCCAATTTCATGGCATAGCCATAAATCAGCTTCCTCCCAACTCTTATTGTTATTTCAATGATTTTCTCTACATGTGTGGGGTTTTCAAAATAGAACCCCACTTTATCATTTTCATGCAGTATTACAAGCTCTATCCGATCCCGATGGGTGGCTTCTATTTCATGCTGCCTTGGGGATCTAGGAGCAAAAAATATATGTTCACCTTCAGTAATAGAGATAGTTGGCAAGGGTGGCAAAGGAAGTTCTTCTTCCTGAAGGTGGCGGAGGCATGGTCGGATATGATGACTAGGTGGGCCCAGGGGAAGCTGGAGACGGACGTCGTTGATCCCAATAAGTTGCTAACTTCTGAGTTGGTAGCGAGGTTTGAGAACTTTGACAGCCGTATCCGAGCTATCACCCACTGGGATGCCAAGGTCCCACTACGCTCCTTGTATCCCTTCCCGATTAAGTGGAACCTTATGACCGAGCAGGTTCTTTGGGAGCTAGGGGTGCTCAGGGAGCATAAGACGGACCTCGGCATGCCAGATCCTGCCGCAGACGGGAAGAAGTCCTAGCTGGTGATGCTCCTTCGGGGGGAGCTCTCTTATGAAGCCCTTTTTGAGAGTAAGTTACTTTCCAACTTTCGGTATAAGTATCCCTTTGGACTTACACTGATATTGTCCTGCTTTTTCAGAGATGGGCGATTAGTCAGCCATTTTCTACAAATCCCTCTTCCTCGGTCAAGCCGAGAAGGGGGAACAAAAGAAGAAGGGGGCCCGAAAGGGTGAAAGACGTCTGGGGTCGGGCCATCTTCGGCTAAGAAGGTGAAGAAGGTCCTCTTTCCCCCACATTCGGAGGACACCGTGGAGGTCGGAGACCAGCCCGAGGTCTAGGTCATCTTGCCATCAGAGCTTGCTGTTAGCTCCACTCCCCGGAGTCCTACTACTTTGGCGGACCTTTTGGGTTCTTCAATAGGAGGCCCTTTTACTGAAGAACTTGTGGAGCGCAGAAGAACCAAGGGCAAACATGTCCCTACCGACGTGGAGGAGGTTCAGGACTCCGATGATGACGTTGCTGACGTGTCACCAGGTTTGTCCCTTAGACTTTTTTATCACTCTCAATCTCATTGATATATGGCTAAGGAACAATGTTCTAATGGAACTGTGCCTCGACTTTGTAGAGGAATTGGCGCCCTCGACATGGATGGTGGAGCATGCCCGAAAGCGGGCCCTTCGGGACTCTCATATCCCGAAGGATAAGTCCTGAGGGAGCCTTTCTGGTCTTTCACGGAGGACATGAATTTGTTCTCTGAAGACGGCCAGCAACTGGCTCCCTAAATGGCGAGGGGTGTGCTCACCCAGACTACCAAATCCGTGGCCGAAGAGTGCGCGAACGAGGAGATCCTTGCCGCGAAGATGTTTGGGCATGCTGCCCAGGTACTCTTTAGGCCTTTTATTTTTTATCCTAATTTTTCTAAGTGTTTGGCGTTCCTTTTGCAATTTTACCAAATTTCCTCCTCCCCATTTTTTGCAGCTCTTGGCGTATAGCGGATACTTTAGAGATTGGGCAGCAAACAGTCTTTGGTTCTGATGCGAATCCGATTGGCGGAGCCAGCATCTCCACTGTGTGCAATAGCAAGGGCAGCAGGGGGTCCTGGAGGTGCAGGCTAGTCTAGAAGGAAGACTGGTGTCCTGGGTGGATCACCTTAAGTGATGGTCGGTAGCTTCTTGGTCCCGTGACAGGGTGATGACAGGAAGGACCTCCGATATGGGAGAGAGCCCATAGGGGAGATTCTTCAGGGAGCCCTGGCTGAAACACTCAGAAAACAAGGGTTAGGAGGCCCCCGGGGTGGTTTTCCGGGGCGGAACCTCTATGCCCAAGTCAGTTGTTACACCCAAAAATTTTTTAATTGATGAAGTCCCAGGTTAAGTGGATTAGTGGCATAAAAAGTTTCCTAATTTGGAAACTTAGCAATTTAATTGAGGAGACATGGAATTAATTAATGAATGGGCATAAAAGAGTATTGGACACTCTTGGAATAAACTTGGCTAAGGCCAAGAGAATTGGTGATGAAAATGGTGGAAATTTAAGTTGAGGGACTCAATTATTCAAAGGAAAGTTTGTGGGGGGACTCAATTGAACAATTGAAGAAAGGTGGAGGGCCAAAGGAAGGATTAGACCATTTTGCATGGCATTTTAAGCCATGGCCGGCCATCCCATGATTTTTGCCATTTAAAATGGCCACATAAGCCTCCACTTAGAATATTAAAATGATCCCACCAACCTTGTCCCCCACTTGCTATATAATATAATATATTGACTATTCTTTGTCTCCCACTTTACATTATTTAATTCTCCCCACCATCACTTGTCCAATCAATAATTTAATGGCCATTTGACTTATTCTCCCCCATTTTGAATCCTATGGCCGCCACCCTCCTTGTATTTGCATTTGGCCTACATTTTCATTTCATTTCCCTTCATTAAGAATTGTTTATTGGCTCCAAGACACCCCTTTGTTTATTCTTTCCGTAATGGCTGGCCACCTTGCATTTGGATTGCATTTGGACTACATTTCCTTCCATGTGCAAGCATACATTCGGCCATGCTCCTCCTCCCATTCATTTTCATTTCATCTCTCTCTCTCTAAGCATACGCTCTCCCTTCTCTCTAGAACACACACATCCGGCCATGGTTCTTTCTCCTAGCTTCCATCATCTTCTTCTTCATCTAAGTCTGGGCCTATCCAGAAAATACATATTCTTACACATGCAAACACGTTTTCATAGTGATTCAAGCTTCTAAACCCATCTAGAGCATGAATCAAGCAAGATGTTCAAGAAAACACTCTTGGAAGTTCCGGCCATATGAGTTTCTTGGTGTTCTTGAGCTCAACTTAAGAGCTCCTTACATGCATGGCATTTCTAAGCCATGAGAAGCAAGAACATGAAGAAGAACATCAAGAAAGATGGAGTTGAAGATTTGGCCATGAAGAGATGATGGTGTTCTCGAGCTCAACTTAAGAGCTCATGAACATACATGGCATGTTTAAGCCATGATGAGCAAGGAAATCAAGGAAAATTTCAAGGAAAGCCCTTGAGGATTTGGCCATGGAGGTTTATGGAAGAAACCCAAGTGTTCTTGGCAAGTTTTGAAGTCTTGGAGGCCATGCAAGCAAAGGACCATGAAGGTCACATGCATGGTGAGATTCGGCCAAGTGGGAATCTTGGCATTCAAGGGTTTAAACCATGTATTCATGGTAGTACATGTGTTCTTATGAACATGCAAGATGTTAGCCAAGAAATGGAGGTAAAAAGAAGAGATTTTGTAAGCTAAACAAGCAAGTGTACATTCGGCCATGTCTTGTTTAGTGTGACTTGACATTTTAGCCACGGTATTCTTGGCATTTTTGGGTTCTTTGATGTATGTGGACCAAAATATCAAAGAAGAAATGGAAAGTAAATTCGGCCTTAATGCCATTTTTGTGTGGATGTGTGTAAACTATGTGTTCATGGTATCTAGGTGTTCCTAGTAAAAAGTGAAGCCAAAATGGTAAAGAAAAGGTGAATGATGAATTCGGCCATGATGACAAGTTTGTGAAAAATTGGTGTTAGCCAAGTATTCTTGGCATAAATGGTCCTTAGAAAACTTATGGGACTAAATTGAACAAAAGAAAGAAATAATAGGACAAATTCGGCCAAGAGATAAATTTGAAGGCCCAATTTGAAAACCAAGTGTTCTTGGTGGTAAATGGTCCAAAAATTCCTAAATGGGCTATTTTTGGCCATATTGGTGAAATTGGCAAAATGGGCTAAATTGCCTAAATGGGCTTCATTGAGTTAGACTTGGACAGAGAACTTGGGCCAAATCCATAAAAGAAATAAAATGCCAAGTGGGCCTAAGAAAATAAAAGGCTAAGCGGGCCTGAGAAAATAAAAGGCCAAATGGGCCTGGGAGAGAGTAAAAGGCCAAGTGGGCCTAAGTTCTAGAAAATCCTGAAAAGGTTAAGTGGGCCTGAATTCCAGAAAAGGCTAAGTGGGCCTAAACTTCCAGAAAAGGTCAAGTTGGGCCTAAACTTCTAGAAAAGGTCAAGTTGGGCCTAAATTTCCAGAAAAGAGTAAGTTGGGCCTGGATTCGAGGAAAAGGCCAATGTAGGCCTGAGTTCACAGAAAATGGGTCTCAGTTTACAGAAAAGGAAGAATTGGGCCTTACCTCGTTAAGTAGAGGTTGAGTAAGCTAAACCAAGAATGCTTGGTAAATTATGGTTCTCTTGTTTAATGGAAAGCAAATTATTAACTTTCTAGATGTTTGGGGCTTATAGGTCGATTAAGGAAAAGATAAGTTCCAACAACAATAGAGCAAAGAAAGGCAAGGACAATGAGCAAAAGGTTACACAAATGGTGGTAAGAATCCCTATACTCACTCTCTGCATGGTATATTTTCCATGACCTTTCATTGTGAGTATTAGTGCCCCTATGTGATGGTCAAAGAACCAAATGACCATGGGTGTGTATGTCAGGGCTATGTGGTTGTTACTTTTTGTGAGGACTCATGATACTTTCTTAGTTGGATATTTGGGCACATAAGTGCATAATGGGCGAGGTATTGTTGCTTTGGCAATTATGGTTTACTCATGAGTAATTAGCAAGCATTTAGGGCTAGTAATTGAGTTTGGCCAACTTAATTCCCAGCTAAGGAGCGCTCAGTAGGCTATAAAAATAAATGGCATGCCAGGATTAGTGGTATGGTTTATGCTAATGCTTGTGATGCCCACGATGACATGGAACATGATGTTATGAGGACAGTGTTGTGTGTGTTGAGTTGCGTGCTTCTCTAAAATTGTTTGTGCATGCTGACCCATATTATTATTCTTATTGTTATTGTGCTATATCTTGTGTTTTCTTTGTTTTAGTGTTTTCCTTGGCAGGAACATGGATTAATTGCCATTACATTCTTGGCACAAGTTTAGGCTTTGGAAGCCATATGATGACTTTGAAAGTCATGAGTTAATTACCTCACTAGGCATTGGATGTCGTTGGGATTCTTATTGAGTTTTATAACTCACCCGCCCTGATATATATTTTGTAGGTAATTAATTGCGTGAAGGGTCAAGCTAGGAGTACTGGAGTACTCATTTTAAATTGCTAAAGGGTTGGGTATGTGATAGCCAAAGGCTATTGCCTCCTCGGTAGTAACTCCCTGCCAAAATATTGGCCGAGGAGTCTGACGTCACCCAAGAGAGGATCTTTTTACTGACCTCGGAAGGTGCGAAGTCAAACACTATGAGCTCGAGACTTCGGTTAGCTCGTCAGGAATTTCGAGGATAACACCGTCTCCATCGAGGGGCCAAACTGACCGTCTTCGGGTAAGAAAGCCATCTCTCTGAAGCAAGGAAGAATCTCCCCGAAGGCAGAAGCCCCGAAGAGGATCTTCCCCGAACAAGAAACACCTAAACAAGGGAATCACCAGACTATGGGTATAAGTCCCGAAGAAGGTGTTCATCAAGGGAACTCCCAGAACTATGGGATAGATCCCGAAGGAGGTGCTCGCACCAAAAGACGGATAGAATCCGAAGAGGGTGCACGCACCGAAGGGCGACCTCGCCCAGGGGACCTCGGGAGTACGGTATGAGCATTTAAGGAGCCTCTGACATGTCACCCACAAGCCCTACACGTCACATCAGAACGGCGAACTGACACGCCGCAGCCGCCCCAGTCCTGACACAACCTGTCCGGGTCCAGGGCTAAAGGAGGCTGCAAACGGCTGCCTGTCCCCTAGGTCCAAAAGTACAGATCAAATCCGACCGAACACGTGTCATGATCTGAACGGACCAGCTACTCCTATAAATACTAGGAAATGGGACTGGGCAAAGGATGGGCATTTTCCTCCCTCTGAGAAAACACAAAACAGGCAAGACACTTGATCCCTTAGTGTTCTTCCTCCACTTTCACTCAGAAAACTGACTTGGGCGTCGGAGGGTCCTCCCCGGAAAAGCAAACCGGGGACCTCCTAACCTCTTCTTTGAGCTTTTCAGGCACACTCAGCTGGGAAACCAGAGCTCCAGGCGCTCGCCTCCTCAGGAAGTCTCCCCACCTGTCAACATGACAACAAACGAAGATGCCTCGGGGCATCATTTGGCGCCGTCTGTGGGAAACTACTCCCAGGTAGCTGTTGTCGAAACTCGGCGTTCGAAGGACAAAGGACTCCCGAAGTCCCCGTCCGCGCCTGAGACCCAACCAGCTACCGAACAAAGTCCCCCAGAGACTTCCTTGCCTGAAGAGGAACGCCCTCTTGTCATCACCATGGGTTTTTTACGAGACTTTCAGAGGTCTGTTGTGGCTGAAATGACACAACAGATAGACCGAAGGTGGCCGCAACCAGCCCAGGCGCAAAAACCCACTTCGCCAGCACGACCTCGGGAGAAAAGCCCAAGGGCAACCCATCATAGCTCGGGAAGTGGGGAGCCACGGGAAGAGTCCTCGACAGATAACTTGCCCCTCGGAGCACGGCTGGCGGAAAGAGCGAGGTCTGAACGACCCGAAGTCCCGTCCAGAAGAAGTTTGTCGCCAGAGGCAAGGTCCCCCTCACCTCGGTACCGAAGTCGCTCCCCGAAGAGACGGCAACAGTCCTTTTACCCAAGAACCTCCAAGCACCAGGAAGAGGAGCCCAGTGCCACGCTCCTCCTGGAGAAAGTCTTGGCAAGACTGGAGAGAGTGGAACAGCAGGTGGCACGCAAGCCTGTTTGGGCCAGGCTAACTGAAACCGTCTCTGGAGATGAAACTCCTTTCGCCCGAACAGTGGTCGAGGCGGCCATGCCAAGTGACTTCAGGCTACCTCGGCTAGAGACCTATGAGGGTCGGACTGATCCCCAGGCCCACCTAACAAAGTACAAACGCAGCATGGTGCTACACGGGGCTGATGATGCTACACTCTGCAAGTGCTTTGAAGTCACCCTCGCAGGACCAGCAACTGCCTGGTACAATTCCCTGCCTCCCGGAAACATCAGGGGGTTCCAGGAGCTGTCCACAGCGTTCACCCAACAGTTCATTGGGAGCAAGCCGACGGCGAAGATGCCCGTCCAGATGTTTGACATAGCACAAAGAAACGGGGAGACCATCCGTGACTATGTCGAGAGGTTCAACAGAGAGGCCCTCAGTGTTCCGGACTTTCGTCCCGAAATCCGCATCCTCGCCATGACGAGGGGCCTCCGGAGGGATTCGCACTTGTTTTATGAATTCTCCAAAGATCCCCCGGACACGCTGGGAGAATTCTACCGAAGGGCTGAACAACATATGACAGCCGAAGAGCTGAGAATGACCGGACCGAAGGCTGACCATATTCACGCTCGTGGCGAAGGGTCCAGCCAGCAAGCCCGGTGTCCAACGGAACAGTTAGGCCGACCTCGGAGAATGCGAGTAGGAGGAAGGAAGCCCCAAAACTTTACACCTCTGAGCACCACGAGGGCTAACGTCCTCATGGCGTTGGAAAAACAGGGGGCTCAAATCCAACGACCGAGGGGCATGACTGCTGACAACAGAAGGAACATGAAGAAGTTCTGTCAGTTCCACCGTGATCACGGTCATGACACCGAAGACTGCTTTCAGTTGAAAAAGTACATTGAATCACTGATAAAGCAGGGCCAGCTTCGGCGTTATTTGAGAATACCTTCCCCGAAAGGGAAAAAAGAGGAAGAAGGAAAGCCCGATGACGAGGATTACGATTCAGACAGGCGAAGGAACCGAAGTCCGAGAAGGCGTCCTCCACCTTCGGCAGGAGTAATACAGACGATCACAACCGGGCTTCCATCCTCGGAAAGGAAAAGAAGGGCCAGAGAGATAGCGGTGATGGAATATCAGAGCCCGACGAAAAAATTGGCCCGCGAGGATGGCTCCACCATCGTATTCCCTCATGACGATCCATTGCTAATAATGGCAAGGATAGGAAACTGGGACGTCAAGAGGGTACTGCTGGACGATGGGTCAAACGCAGACGTCTTGTTCTCACATTTGCTGCCAAGCTTGAGCGTATCCAGGAGTGACCTCAAGACTGTTACTTCACCCACGTTCGGCGTAGGACCATCTGAGCTACCTGTCCTCGGGTGGATCGACCTCCCCTTGATGATGAAAGGAACTTCGGAGAAAGGAACTGCTGAGTTGTTCGCCTCTACCATGGCAAGGTTCATAGTCATGGACGTTCCTTCGTCATACAACGCCATCCTCGGCAGACAGACACAGGGAAATTTGCACATTCGCCCTGATGTAAAGTACTTGACCGTCACCTTCGCCACCAAAGAAGGAGACGCAAAGATCTTCATTAATCAAAGCGAGGTGAGAAAGGTGTTCGTCAGAGCACGAAAGGCTCCAGCAAGCAACCTAGCACATGCTGTAGAAGCAAAAGAGTTGGAAAGGGGCGAGGCAGAAGATCCCACAAAAGCGGAAACAGAAGAAGTAGAGCTTGTCCCAGGCCATAGTACCCGAATAGGGAAAAGCATGGCCGAAGGAGACAAGGAAAAACTTGTATCTTTTCTGCTTGCAAATAAAGATCTGTTCGCCTACTCGCCGAAGGACATGCCAGGGGTAAACCCTCGCGTAATCCAGCATAGCCTCAAAGCGAGTCCAGAAATAAAACCTGTCCGGCAAAAGAAACAGAGCATCTCAGCTCACAAAAGTGACTTCATCAAGACCGAAGTTTAGCATCTGATAGACGCTTCGTCAAAATCGAAGTCCAGCGTCTGATAGACGCTAGCGTTATCCGGGAGGTAAACTACCCCGAATGGCTAAGCAACGTAGTAATTGCCACAAAAGAAGGAAGTAGTAAGCTGCGGATGTGCATCGACTTCAGAAATTTGAACGATGCTTGCCCGAAAGATTCATATCCTCTTCCGCCAATAGACCAACTGGTAGACTCAACTGCCGAGTATGGGCTCCTAAGTTTCCTGGACGGTTTCAGTGGGTATCATCAGATAAGGATGGACCCCGAAGATGAAGAGAAGACTGCCTTCATCACCGAAGGAGGAACATATTGCTATATCAGGATGCCCTTCGGACTCAAAAATGCAGGAGCCACCTACCAGAGGCTGATGAACAAGGTCTTCAAAGACCAAATGGGGAGGAACATGGAGGTGTATGTTGATGATATGATAGTCAAAAGCAAACTGCCTGGCTACCACGTTGCAGATTTAGAGGAAACCTTCCAAAAACTCAGAGCCTTCAGGATCCGCCTTAATCCTGAGAAATGCATCTTCGACGTGACCTCGGGAAAGTTCCTTGGGTACATGGTATCCGAAAGAGGCATCGATGCTAACCCCGAGAAGATTAAGGCTCTGCTTGAATTCCGAACTCCTGCCACAGTCAAAGACGTGCAAAGACTCACCGGAAGAATAACCTCTCTGAGCAGGTTTATTTCCAGGTACGGAGATAGGTGTCGACCCTTCTTCAAAGTCCTCACAAAGGCAGCAAAGATGGAAGGCGACCTCGGAAGGAATGGTCATCCTTGGGATGAAGATTGCCAAAAAGCCTGGGAAGAACTCAAAGTCTACTTGGCCAGCCTGCCGACTCTGCGGCAACCTCGGGAGGGAGAGCCCCTCGTATTATACCTCGCCGTCACGGAAAAAGCTGTGAGCTCGGTCCTCGTGAAAGAAGAAGGGCCAAAGCAATGGCCGGTCTACTATGTCAGCAAGTCCCTGCATGGCGCCGAAGTCAGGTACCCTTTGCTTCAAAAAGCTATATATGCCTTGGTACTTGCAGGAAGGAGGCTACGGCCATACTTTCAGGCTCACCCCATTATCGTCCGAAGTACCCTGCCTCTACGGGATGTTATGAGGAAAGTTGATCATTCGGGAAGGCTTTCCAAGTGGTGTATAGAGCTTGGCGAACACGACATCACGTATGAACCCCGGAAAGCTATAAAAGCTCAAGCTTTGGCAGACTTCATCGCCGAAGTACCAAACACCGAGGAGGGACATTCATTTTCGGGCGAAGACGAGCCAGAATGGACGTTATATGTTGACGGGGCCTCAGGATCCGAACACCAGGGAGCTGGAGTGATTATCAGAGGCCCCGAAGGCCTAGAAGTAATGAAGGCCATCAAGTTCAGTTTCAACGCCACCAACAACGTGGCCGAGTATGAGGCCCTCATAGCAGGATTACGCCTGGCCAGAAAAATTGGCGTGAGAAACTTGAAAGCCCATAGTGATTCCCAGCTGGTGGTCCGGCAAATGGCAGGGGACTATGGCGCGAAAGACCCGACCTTGGCGAAATACCATGAGTTGGTAACAAAGCTTATTCGGGAGTTCGACGTCGTGAAAATCGAGAACGTACCCCGACGAGAAAATGCTGAGGCAGACTGTTTGGCGAAGTCCAAAACTTGCACCGAAGTGCTAAGCCACCCCAGCGTCGCGGTGTTAAGCATAGCGACCTCGGGGAAAGGATGGAAAGAACCAATCAAAACGTATCTCGCAACCAACACACTCCCCGAAGACCCCAGCGAAGCCGCAAAAGTGCGAAGGCGCTCCGGACGTTTCTTCTTAATTGGAGAAGAACTATATCGGCAAGGATATGCAAATCCACTACAGAGGTGTGTTAGTGAAGAGGATACTGAAATGATCCTCGAAGAAGTTCACGAAGGTGCCTGTGGTTCGCACATCGGAACCGACGCCCTGGCAGCAGTGATACTTCGCCAAGGATACTTCTGGCCTACCCTGAGAAAGGACGCCAAGCAGTTCGTCCGGAAATGTGGTAGTTGCCAGAGACATGCGAACATCCAAAGAACACCCTCGGAGTTCGTGACTTCGGCAGACTATCCTTGGCCCTTCGCAGTTTGGGGCATAGATCTCATTGGGCCACTCCCAACGGCGCCTGGAGGCGTAAAGTTCTGCGTAGTAGCAGTAGACTATTTCTCTAAGTGGGTCGAGGCAGAACCTCTGACAACTATCTCGGCAAAAGAAGTGCAGAAGTTCGTATGGAAAAACATCGTATGCAGATTTGGCATACCGAGGGTACTCGTAGCGGACAATGGATCCCAGTTCATAGACAAAGGATTCCAAGAGTTCATTAGCGACCTCGGGACAAAAATGCACTTCGCCCCAGTAGCTCACCCCCAAAGTAATGGGCAGGTGGAAGTATCTAACAGGACCATAAAAGATGGTCTGAAAAAGAGATTGGGAGAAGCAAAAGGGAAATGGCCAGGAGAACTCCAAAGCGTGTTATGGAGCTACCGAACAACACCCCGAAGAGCCACAGGGGAAACGCCTTTTTCACTCGTCTTCGGTACAGAGGCCATCATCCCTGTCGAAGTAGTACAACCGTCAATACGAGTCCAAGTGTTCGATGAAAAAGGAAATGACCTCGGTCTGAGAACCAAGCTCGACCTCGTCAGTGAACACAGAGAAGTAGCCGAGTTGAGAAGAAAAGCTTTCCAGCAAAGAGTGGCAGCAGCCATAAACCTACGCGCCAGGCCAAAAGGAATAAAGAAGGGAGACCTCGTTCTCCGAAAGGCTGAATTTGCACCCCGAAAGCCGTCCCACGGGGTACTTCGCGCAAATTGGGAAGGACCCTACCTGGTACTTGCCGAAGTACGAAAAGGAGTTTATAAGCTCGATGATGCCGAAGGCATAGAATTAAAAAATACTTGGCACTTAGAGGCCTTGAAAAAATTCTATGCCGAAAAAGTTCGGTGGGAAAGTTGTATTGCACAAGTTGCAAAAATTTGTCTAAGTAAAAAGTTCTGAAGAAGTACAAAACAAGAGTCTCACGAAAGCAATCGCCGACGAAAACAAAAGTAAGTTTTTCCGAAGCCTCTTGAGCGAATATGTTCGGGACAAAGGAAAGCAAGAGTTTGGTTTTCCGAAGTATCTTGAGCGAATATGTTCGGGACAAAGGAAAGCAAGAGTATGGTTTTCCGAAGTCTCTTGAGCGAATATGTTCGGGACAAAGGAAAGCAAAAGTATGGTTTTCCGAAGTCTCTTGAGCGAATTATGTTCGGGACAGAAGGAAACAAAGGAATCTGGCAAAAAATACTTAGCCAAATTTTTATCTATTGAGCCAAAGAGTGCTTACAGAGAAGAAAGTTGCTGAAAGACTACAAAAAAGAAGAAGAAAATGAAGGCAAAAGGCCCTAGTACTAAGGAACCTCGGCGTCTTGAAAACTGCCAGCCTCTGTGCTTTTGTCAGCAGCCTTCGGCGCCGGGAGAGAAGGAGGCAGTTTCAAGTGCTCGATCTTGGACCAAGTCCACCGAGGCTCCTTGGGGATGTTCATGCCTTCCAGGAAGGAGAGGTCAAAATCTGGGAACTTCTGCAGAATTTGGTGCCGAGCAAGACAGAAGCCGTCTTGAAAGCCCAACTTCGTCATATCATCGGACTCCCGCTTGTTGACCGCCAAATCCGCGTAATCCTTCTCCAAATCCTTGAACTTTCTCTTCAATGCCTTCATCTTCTTCTTCTCTTCTGAAGGCTTCTTCAGAGATGCGACCTCGGCTTCGAGCTTTGCCTTTTCCTCGAGCGTCTTTGCAAGGATTGCGTCACTTTCTGACTTATCCTTTTGAATCGTTTCTACGATCGAAGTTAGCTCCGCCATCCAAGAGCTGATGTCGGAAAGTTTCTGGGAGGTGCCTTTCTCCAGCTCCTCTTTCTCTTTTATGAACCCCACCCGAAGTTCAGCAATTTCCTTCTCTGAAGACTGCTTCAGCTGAGCATTGTCGGCAGCCAACGCCGAACACTGGGCCTTCGTCTTGGTGTAAAGGTCCTAGAGTGACGCCCTCCTTTCTGACTCTCGCGCCACCCGAACACGGAGCAACCCGGCATACCCCATCAGCTGCAAAAAAAAGCAAGCAAAGGGAAAATGATGCTAAGTAAAAAGCAAAGGTGAAATTGGCACTGAGGAAACAGTGAAGCGTACCTGGGCGGCATGTTCAGTGAGTTTGGCGGCCAAAGAGTTGTCGCCTGGGTAAGCCACCGTAAGGGCCTTGTAAGAGGCCTCAGTAAGCACCCCTTTGCACACCTGCCTGGCCATCTCGGGACAGTCCTCGGAGTACATATTCATGTCCTCCGTGAACGTCCAGAAGGGCTCCTTCGGAACTTTCCCTGCTGGGACTTTGGCATCCCGAAGGGCCCTCTTGCGAGCGTGTTCAGCAACCCAGTCAGGAGCGGCTACCTCTGCTGCACAACAAGGCAGAAAAATTGGTTAAGGCCAGAAAACCCTTAAGGATTTACAAGAGGAAAAAAGGTTCTTCGACAAAGTACAAACCTGCTGGCACCTCGGTAACGTCGTTGTCAAGAATCGACATCGCCTCAGTAGAGATCCCCTTGCCTTTTATTTGCGCCGTTCCTCGACAGAAGGGGTCTCCTCCCCATCACCCTCCAGAAGAGCATGCGAAGGCGTGGGGCTTTGTGGAAGGACGTCGGAAGAAGGGACGTCGACAGAAGGAACCTCGGGCAAAGGGGTAACAGGGTCTTCGGGCTCCTCGCCTACCTCCTCCGGAATTTGCGGAAGAGAGGAAGGAGCAGCTTTCTAGAAGGGACGTCGGCAGAAGGAACCTCGGGCAAAGGGGCAGCAGGGTCTTCGGGCTCCTCGCCTACCCTCTCCGGAATTTGCGGAAGAGAGGAAGGAGCAGCTTTCTTTGCCCGTTTGGAAGGAGGGCCGGCCGAAGTCTGCTTCCGCCTCCGAGAGGCGGCCTTCTTTGTCTGTTCGCCCCTCTTGGCCTGCCCGGTAAAAAGAGCCTTGTAAAACGCAGCCGCGTCGTCGCCCATCTCTGAAAAAAGAAAAAGAAGATCAGTGTAAGTCCAAGATGAAGTTATGAAGGGAAAAATGAGAAAGTAACTTACTCTCATAAAAAGACTCATAAGTCTCATTCCCCCGAAGGAGTTTCACGAGCCAGGAGTCCTTCCCCGAAGAAGCCGGTTTCGGCATGTTGAGGTCTGTCTCATGCTCCTTTACCACCTTGAGTTCCCGAAGGACCTCTTCGGTCATGAGCCTCCAGTTGATCGGAAAGGGGTAAAGGGCACGAGGAGAGACCTCGGCAGCCCAGTCAGAGACAGCCCGGATGCGCCTGTCGAAGTCCTCAAAGATAGGTGCTACGTCGGCGTCTAGCGGTATCTTCGGGTCAACAACATCCATCTCGAGCCTTCCCCGAGCCCCACTTGGTCATGACACGCGACTAGGCCTCCGACTTCTTCAGGAAGAAAAACTTTTGTTGCCACCCTCGCCAGCTGTCTTTGGTGGCGAAGGTGAACGTATACTTTTTGCTCCCGGATCCACGAGGTAGCATAAAGTAGAAGCCACCCTTTGGGACCACGAAGAGCTTGTAGTACTGAAGAAAAACTACAAAGTGAGTTTTATTTTGAAAACGCCGCACATACAGAGGAAGGCGTTGAAATAGCAGTACGAGTTCGGTGGGAGTTGGTTAACGGCAATGCCATGGAAGTTGCTGTTAGGCACCTCCTAAGTGCTTGGCTTAGGCCAAGGAGAACCAAGGAAAAATGAGAGAAAACAGAAAGGGAAGAAAGAGGACTCGTGGAGACTGGCACAGTGGCCTATGTGCAAAACAGGAGACTTTCAGGACTTAATTGCACATGGGAAATGTACATTTGGAATGCTGACAGAAAATTAAGAAAGAGGACCGAACTGTGCATCAATTTAAGTGGTATAAGTGAAACCACAAGTTTAAAGATGGTATTGAGAGCCATGCAAAATTCTATAATGGCTAGTGCAAAACTAGACCATTTGTGGGAGACAACAATGATTACTAGTCAAATTCTTGTCTACCACTAGGGTACTATTCACTAGTTACTAGTTAAACTAACTAGTCCTAATGTTGGTTATATGGCCGGTTATGCATGTGAGTTTATGACACATGGGTACTTGTGTTGTTTACTAGCTTGGCAATTTGAGCCATGTGTGGACTTAAGTGTCCATGTACATACAAAATGGAGTGGCGGCCTTGTGCATAAGTGGACTTAAGGGCTTTAATGAGCCATGCAAGAAAATGGAAGCCAAGTTAGCATTTTGGCTAACTAAAAGCAATGTACTCGGCCGAAACAAGCTAAGACTTGTTCATTTCGGGCTTCCTTTGTGCTTGTTGTGAAACCGAGAGCACCTAGAGAGAGTTCCTTCACAATCTTGCTTCTAAATCCAAAGTTCTTGAGCTTTTGGGTGGATTCAAGCTTGGAAAGAGGGATTTGCCTTGCGCTTGCTTGGAATCAAGCTTTGTTCATGAAGAATTGGTGAAGGCCGAGCCAATTGAGCTAGGGTTCTTGAGGTAACCTTGATTTCCTTGAATCCATGGTAATTTCTTCCATGAACAAGGATATTGGATGCTCATTTCGTTGTTGAGCTTGGGAAAAATTAAGCATTGAAATGCTTGGTGAGAAACCTAGTATGGCCGAAAGTCTTGGATGTGTGTTCTTGGTGTTCTTCTTGGAATTCATGGAAATTAATCCATGTGTGATGCTTATTGATGAGTGTTTAACCTTGTGATAGGTTGGTTGGACGAAGAACACCAAGTGTGTGCAAGTTGTGCTTTGGCCGAAAGTGAGATTGGAGGTAACTCATGATCAATTGTTGTTTACATGGCATTGACGCCATGAACCATGCCTAATGATGCATTGGTGTGTGTATAAAGGAATGAAATGAATGAGGAACATGAGTATGTGAAATGGGTACTATGGCCGAGAGGAAGAAATTGGGTGTTTACTTGGAATTTAGCTTATGTGCATGGTGATTGTGCCATGAGTGAGTTCACTAGTTGTTTGGGTATCCATTTAGTGAATTGGTATATTGAAAAGAATGCAGCTATGTGAAAATATGTGTTATGGCCGAAAGCTTGGATTGAAGTGAAATAGTATATTTCACTTGTTTACTTGGCATGTATGCCATGGATAGTGTTCATTGGTGTTTATGGTGAATTATAGTATATGGGATTAATGGGCAGATTATGTTTTGGTATTTTGGCTTATATGGCCGAGAGCTTCCAAGTGTTAGTTAATGATGTCCTTCATTGAAAACATGGTATTTGGTCCATGGATTATGTTGTTAATGGTTATGCCTTATTATGGTAGGCATTGTGGTTGAAGGGCACTTGGACACTTGAAGTTCTATTGGAGACCGAGAGATTGAGGTAGGGTTCACTACACTTGAGTACGCTTGGTAATGTATGCCATGGTTCAAGTGTTAAGGTGGCTAAGTGATGGTTAAAAATCTGCCATGTGATCTTAGTTACTTGATGGGCTTATTGGATATATTGGGTTGCAATGTTGATTAGCTAATTGACTATAGTACATGTACTAAAAATGCAAGTGAATGTGGCCTATTTGCTTGGCATTTTGGGAGCTCCATATGGAATGTTATTGGTAAGGTTATGTGCAAGGATTGCACACGGGTACATGTATGGCTTATATGGCCGAGAGCAACAATGTGAAGTGTGTGTGAGTACTTGTGTGCTTTGGTGATTTCTTGTGCATGCTAACCCCCCCCATTATGGTTAATTGTATATGGCTATACTTGCTTTTCTTGTCTTTGTGTTTGTTTTGCAGGTTGAGCTAATCAATTGGAGGTTAAGCCTTGAGTGTTTACTCGGCTTAACTAAATAAACTCTTTTAAGAGTTGGGTTTATATATATAAGTGAATCCTACTGAGTTAATCTCACTGCCCATTCTCCATTTTTTTTTCAGGCAAGGATATTCAGCCTGAGTAGTGCTAAGCTGCCTTGTGTGTGCACTTAGTGTTTAATTGCTTTGTTGCTAAGGTATGTGCCAATGTGTGCTTGGCTTGACACTTTAGCATTATTATGCAAGTTTTATTGTGAGTTGGCCAAGACTTATGGTTTAAGCTTGCAGGCTGTAGAGTGGGAACTGTCTAGGAGAGCATGGATATCTGGACTTTAGCTCTGGTTTTGCTTTTCACCTTTATGACCATGAACATGGCCGTGGGTTTGGTGTTGCAGTGTGTGCTTTTGTATGGGATCCTTAAGGTGATGTTTGAGCATTAGGATTTGGGGTCTCGGTTTGTACTTAACTTGGCATGAACAACTTATGGGTGCTTGGCATTATTAGCCATGTTATTTGCTAGGTAGACTACACTTTTGGTTGTGTATATTGTAGTCTCGGATACCTAGATGTTGCTAATATTTTGGAGGATATTGTATGCCAAGTTATGTATGACTATGGATGTTTATGTGTATGGTTTGGTGTTATGAGTATTATGGGCCAAAGTTTGGCACTTAAGTGATATGGTTGGCCTTGACCTTGCAAATTTGAGGTGCACCTATGTATGTATGTTTGCTTGGCCGAGAGCTTCATGCATTATATCTTGTGGTTTTCAAATCCTAAACCAACTCTGTGGGCTTCTTGGTTGCCATATAGATAGCACACTTGATTGCACACCAAGTATGCACTGAAAGCTGCATTTTTGTTGCCTTGCTTGCAATGCAAGTAAAAGTGGTTTGGGCCTTACATACGCTGCAAGTAGTTACTAGTTTGGTTTAAAAGCCACCTGGGCCACCTCCCAGGCCCTTTACCTTAAGAAAATAAGACTTAAAGTCAATCATGTTGGTTAGGCCGAGGGCTAGATGCCCAGTCCTTAGTTGGGCTTGTGAGATAAGTTGGGGACTCACAGGCCAGGGCCTGTGTGAGGTGTGACAGTTGCAGAACGCGCTAACCATCTCCGGGGGGGATACCGAAGTCCGGCCTTCAGTTGGGCTCGGAAAATGGTGATTTCATCACTTCGGTTGGAAAAAGGAAATTGGTCAGGACGGGGCAACCTCGTCACAGAGTAAGAGGGTAAGAAAAACTTTTTCTTCCACTTCGCTAGTTTTGCCGGAGTAGTGCAGCAGGGGTGAGAAAGAAGAGGTTGCCAACTCTCAGGAACAGGCATGATGAAAACGAGTTCAGGAAAAACAAGGAAAATGAGTTCGGGAAAAACAACGAAAACGAGTTCGGGAAAAACAAAGAAGAAGCTTTGAAAAAAGCAAAAGGACTAAAACCCACCAAAGGTCTTGCCGAAATCTGGATTTCTGGAAGCCGTCGTGAAAAGTGGGCGGAAAAACGCCTGAAAAAGGAGAACCGCCGCGGAAAATCGGGAGAGAATTAGAAGGCAGAAGAAAGCAAAAGCAGAAGCAAAAAGAGGGTTATGACAGGGCTGGTATATATAGGCCGAGAAGGCCAGGTGAACCGTCGTCATTAGTACCCCTCGGAAGGCGAAGCGTCGCCATAACTGCTAAATGCGCCTGAAAAGTCGCGCCTGCCGTACTCAGTGCATTCCCACCCAATAATAGTGTGCCATGTGTCGGTCATCGCGCAGCAAACGTGCCACGTGTCGTCCATCACGTCGAGCACGCCCTCTGACACCATTTGGTCTAGAGGCGCCGCCCTAGACTGACTCTACTGGACACAGGACGCAACGCATGAGCAGACTTATAAAGGCAAAAAAGTAGGTTACCTCGAAGACACCAAAAGACAGCCTGTGACTTCGGGCAAAAGGTCTATCTTCGGTACAAGGTTATCCTATTTTCCCTCGCCATGAGGACACCAAGAGACAGCCTGTGACTTCGGGCAGAAGGTGTATCTTCGGCACAGGGACAGCCTATCTTCTCGCACCTCGAGGACACAAAAAGGGCTGCCCATCGCTTTAGGCAGAAGAAGGCGTCTTCGGCGCAGATATCACAACCACAGGACCCGAAAACCGATGAACCGAAGTTTCTCATTTTCAACTTTTCGGAGGGGGGCCTGTGATAGCGAAAGGCTATTGCCTCCTCGGTAGTAACTCCCTGCCAGAATATTGGCCGAGGAGTCTGACGTCACCCAAGAGAGGATCTTTTTACTGACCTCGGAAGGTGCGAAGTCAAACACTATGAGCTCGAGACTTCGGTTAGCTCGTCAGGAATTCCGAGGATAACACCGTCTCCATCGAGGGGCCAAACTGACCGTCTTCGGGTAAGAAAGCCATCTCTCTGAAGCAAGGAAGAATCTCCCCGAAGGCAGAAGCCCCGAAGAGGATCTTCCCCGAACAAGAAACACCTGAACAAGGGAATCACCGGACTATGGGTATAAGTCCCGAAGAAGGTGTTCATCAAGGGAACTCCCAGAACTATGGGATAGATCCCGAAGGAGGTGCTCGCACCAAAAGACGGATAGAATCCGAAGAGGGTGCACGCACCGAAGGGCGACCTCGCCCAGGGGACCTCGGGAGTACGATATGAGCATTTAAGGAGCCTCTGACATGTCGCCCACAAGCCCTACACGTCACATCAGAACGGTGAACTGACACGCCGCAGCCGCCCCAGTCCTGACACAACCTGTCCGGGTCCAGGGCTAAAGGAGGCTGCAAACGGCTGCCTGTCCCCTAGGTCCAAAAGTACAGATCAAATCCGACCGAACACGTGTCATGATCTGAACGGACCAGCTACTCCTATAAATACTAGGAAATGGGACTGGGCAAAGGATGGGCATTTTCCTCCCTCTGAGAAAACACAAAACAGGCAAGACACTTGATCCCTTAGTGTTCTTCCTCCACTTTCACTCAGAAAACTGACTTGGGCGTCGGAGGGTCCTCCCCGGAAAAGCAAACCAGGGACCTCCTAACCTCTTCTTTGAGCTTTTCAGGCACACTCAGCTGGGAAACCAGAGCTCCAGGCGCTCGCCTCCTTAGGAAGTCTCCCCACCTGTCAACATGACAACAAACGAAGATGCCTCGGGGCATCAGTATGTGTTTGTTATTGCTCATTATATTCATTTCACTCTAAGTGACTTATGTGGTATAGATTGCTTGTGAATCAAGCTAATGGTTTGGACTTCCTTGTGCAGGCTTATGGAGTTTAGAAGTTGTGGGAACAAGGTCTATTAAGCTGGAATGTGTTTCAGGTTATTATGAGTTGAGGTTTGGGTAGTATGAGAGCGTGGTCTGTAAAACCTGAACCTGGCTAATTAGAGACATATAGCATCCTTGGTACATTTTCTTTTCCAAGTAGGTGATGCTTTATTGTTGCCATTATGATCGTGATTAGCTTTGGATGATTATATGCCATGTTTGCATGGTTTTATACAGATGGAATGCCATGATGGATATTCATGTTATGTGTACTAGACTTGGCTGATGCTCATGGACATATAAATGTGTTTTCAAACTTGAAATGAGATGGGCTTCTTGGTTGCCATGCATTGGATTAGTACACTTGATGGACACACATCCTATGCACTTAATGGATTAAGTGTATGCTTTACTTGTATTACAAGTGTAATTAGTTGAGTATGTGCATCTAAGGAAAGATTTCCAGTGAATCTGGATATGCATGGATATTGTTGCCTAGTTGTTGAGATGGCATCTAAAGACTTGTGTTAACTAGCTAAGTGGTAAAGTCCATAAATGGAACACTAGAATTCCATATAGGTATTAGCTCATTCCTGAAGAGCACCCTGACAACACATTGAAAGTATTTAAGTAACAAGCTAGTACTAGAATAGATCCTGGAGTCACGCCGTATGTGCTCATAATATTTAATTAAGCCCTTCCATTTAAGTAACTTCTGCTGCATTACTCCGATAATCGGGCCTAGGTGGGCCAGGGGCAATTTGGGGCGTGGCATCAGTGCTTTTAGAGAGAAGGTGACATAGTAATAAGCACCAAAAGCTCTTGCCTGGCGTGTTTTCTAAGGGCTGAAGGGAGAGTATTCAGGCGGAGGGAGGAGAGCGTCCTCTGTTTTTCAGCCTCTCTGTCCTCTTTTTCTCTCTCCAGAAGAGCCCCCTGTCTGTGACCATTTCCCCGGTATATAAGGGAGGGGTGATCCCTTCAGATTGTGGCACGTGCATGGACGGATGGTGTTGGTATTTTTGGGCACGGGGGCCCCTAGTCGCCTACTGGCTCCTCGGGCTATGAGCCGTGGTAGGTGTAGCCCGACGTGACAAGATGTTAGACTGCGACGGCGTGTCAGAACGCTTCTGGAGGCGATGTGTTTGAGACATATGCGAGTGGAGTGTCAAAGACTCCTTGATGGCTCTTGTCGTACAACAGAGGTCCTTTTGGTTGATGTCTCACTTCGGTGTGAGGGGCCTTTTCCCGGAGTCAGACTGAAATTTTGGCATCCCCGTCTTCAAGGGGCTTTATCCCATAGAGGGTGGTTGGTCTTTCTCCCCCGAAGCTGGTTCGGTCGCCGTGCCAAAGGAGGCACTACGCTGGCTCCCGAAGTTGGAATTGGTGAGCTACCGAGGTCGTGTGCCTCAGGTGTAATGGACTTCCTTCACTCCGG